>JBBPJV010000444.1:0-22736 GCA_038088915.1 Sutorius aff. eximius
CCAGGCAATTTGATCAGCCTGAAAGGTGTTTATTCTTAATTAAAGCGATAACGTATTGTACGATTACATCTTGTACAGTGTATATATCCGCCAGCGTGAGGACTGGTATAACAACATACCATCTATGATTCCGTACGTATTCCGAAAGGAGCTGTGCTCTCAAGGCGATGCCGAGAAGTAAATAATGTTGAGAAGTGAAGGAAAGTGAAAAACCATCAAAGTAGTCGGTGTGTGGAGATGATCAAACAAGAATGGATGGATGCAATAAAGGAAACATGCAAGACAACAACACTTGAGTCAGGGAGTCTGACTCAGCCCCAGCATACAGAACCTTGCGTTCATCCTCTCCTCCAGATCCCGATGCCGGCCCTTGGCCCGCTCTCGGAGAATACCCCACTTAATCCACCAATCGTCCGCTTGGTCTTCTGCATCGTATCCAAACAACTCCTCGACTTGTCTCCATTGGTCGAGGGGTTCAAAGCTAGAGAGCATTGGCCGTCCGTCGGCAAACCGTTTACGTAGCATATTGTCACGTTGCTCTTGTTGTGGGCTGTGGGGCATCATTTGGAAGAATAGATTCCCTTGTTCACACTTGACGACGCTTGCACAACGCCCCTCGCGGAGTTCCTGCAGTGCGTGCAGGAACGTGGGTATTTGATCCTCTGCTTTTAGGTGGGAGAAAAGCTTTGCCAGGACAGCGGAGTCTTCCACGGCAAGCGCGCCGCCTTGGATTGACCCAGCCTGAGCGTGAGAACCGATGCTCAATCGATGTTACCCTCGACACGTCCGTTGCACGCACCGGCAGTGGATGTGCAGCCTCCCCAATAACCAGTGCTGGGCCTCTACAGTGAACCCAATGCTCTAATGGGGGTATGATTTTCACTTGAGTACGCGTAGCGGATTTTGCAAGGGCTGCTAGCTTGAGTAACCTGAGCTGGGGTTACAAACGTAAACGAATGGTCGGTACGTTCACTCCACCTTGGCTCGCAAAGACCCAATTGTTTTCGCATTTCCTTGAGACTAGCGTCCGCTTCCAAGCAATCGCCATCACGATTACGTTGTACCGATTGGACCCAGATTTGAAGTGCGAACTCAGCCTTGCCGCCCTGAAAGGGCTCTGAGCGATCTTGCATCAAAGTTTATCCCTAGAGACTCACTAGGTGGAAACCAGCAGCAGCAGCATTATGTCCAATCCACGTAGATAACTTCTAAAGGGAAAATTAGCATCAAATGCGAATCGGCAAAGATACCAAGACGAACCTGTTTCAAACTACACAGGTCCGCAAGAGCAGGATCCCGCTGCATCGATTCGATAGGGATCGTTGCACTGTCTCATTAACAGTGAGCAGTGCGGTAATGGATTTGCGAGAGAAACGCACTTGTAGAATAGGCAATGGGAAAAGGCAGCCCCATATATGTCTATCCCGGTTATGGTTTGTCGTACCAGACTGGAGCGCCCGTCGGCGCCAACTATCACATCGGCTTGTAACTTCGTACCAGTGGATAATGTTACGCGACTGTTGTCGCAATCTACCGAAACTACCCTCACACCGCTGTGAACTTCTGCGCCAGCCCCAATTGCAGCATCGAGGAGTAATCGGCGCAAGTCAGCATGCTACGGCATCCGGTATCAGAAGGGGTGGACGTTACGCGGCACGGGAAATTCATCTGACACTCACGTGACAGAACAGATACGCTCCACCAGCTTCCGTCAGGATATCATCCTCCCATATGTGAACACCCAGTAGTTCCCCTGTTTCATCTACGGAGCGCATGTGAGATTCTGAGGTAACAACAGCAAAGAAACGCACATCTGTCCCATTCAAATGAGCGAGCCTCGACGGATATCGCGTCCAGAGCGTCCTTCAACCCCCACTTGTATAAAATCTTCACAACGTTTGGAGGCAAACGAATGCCTCCATGTAATGCCTATGTGTTTGTTAGGAGGATAAAACACCGGGCAATGCAATATGCACCCTTGCAGCCTCCGAGTCTTCAAACTCCTCGAGGACGACCACACGGTGTCCTACCCGTCTCAAGGCTAGTGCACAAGAAACGCCAGCGAGACCGCCACCGATTATAAGGAAATCGATTGCCAACTCGGCACGTTGATATGTAGGGTGTGACTGGATGAACGATCAGGACAAAACGGGGTCGGGTGACCTGGCACGCACTGCAAGTTCGAACATTGAAGGCTTTTGATGGTGGCGAAGCAACGGAAACGAGGGGACGCACGAGTGTAGGTCAACCATAGTGAAGGACAAACCATTTAAGTACGAGCGCTGACACGGCTGAGCTCTGTCATCTCCCATAATCAGAAGCCTCGGAAGGGGAAATCCTAATTTATTGTACGCGTGTGGGTGCACAAAGACGCGGCGACCTGACAAATTCCCTTCTTCTTACGAGCACACTGCCCCACAATCAAAACCTGAAATTTATTGCACTTGCCAATTTCCCATATGTTTCTCCTCAGCATTTGTCCCTTGCTGGTAGGTACTGTAGTCAGATCGACTTGGACGGTTGCATTTCTTGGCGTTCAATTGCAACACGTCGGCTGACGATAATGGTCCGTGATGTCCGCAATCATTCTCGGCGTACATGGTCCCTATTGAATCTAGGCCCGATACTATACCCTCCTTAGCCTGGAAGGCTACGTCACGCTCCCACAATGCATCCTCCCGTTCTTCAGGCGAATCCGAGGTGGTCCGGGTCTATCAATCAGATACCGCCGTCGTTCAGGCTCCAAAGTAGGGCTGTAGCCCACGCCTTTGATCCCGAGGATTGGGGTAATACGGTATCAATCATTCTGGGTATCACTAGTACCTCCTGAGTCCCGGGTGCCCGCCAGTTGGACTGTCACCAGGCTTTCCCCACTGCCTATACCTACAGTCAGCCAGCTGAATGTTGTCTTCCCACTTGAGGAGAGAGTGTACTACTCGCATAACTTCTTCGGTCTAAGTCCACCGTTTTCTTCGTCCATCTTGTGTATAACGTAGCTAATCAAAAGCAACAGCCGGACACTTGAGTTTCTCAGACTATTTTTCATTTATCTAGTTCATTGACCGACAGTAACAAGTGTGAATGCATGATGCGTGATACTGTACAAGATGTGATAGTGGCCTGGTCTTTCATATCCGGAGTCCTCCGCATCGGTCGTTCTGCTGGAATCGACAAACAGAACCTTGCAAGCTTCTTTTTTCACGATAGGGTCGGACACTCACACGGGAGAAGGCGTGCAACTCTCTCTGTCGCCGATATAACGCCGCCTTACGGTCCCCCTATTATGGTAGAAATATACCACCCACCTATTGGCTGATCGTATTTCGTGGCATATCAGAACGGATCACTGTAGTGGGATCTGGTGTTTATTTACTGAGCTGTGTTGCCTTGGCGATAGGTGACAGATTAACAATACGCGTCAGTGAAACAGCTGCTAAGTCCGCGAGACCATACGTTAGATTGAGCTTTCCGCGCAAATGCGTCCGCGACGGCCACTCTTTTTATTTCAAGACGCGAGGTCACCGGCCAACGGGGAATAAGTTGCGCCTTCGCCTTCTGTTTCTTGTGATTGTCCTTCCCAGGCCTTGGCGGGAGCCGCGGTCCCGGAGATGGACCCAACATTAGTACAGACGACCGGTGTTCAAGTTGGTTGAGTTGCGAATACCCACACAGGGAGGAGGAAACGTGTCCCCGCCAGACGCGACCAGGCTCAAACGGGACTGGGTCCTAAATGCTCGAAAGAGCGATGGTCTCCTCCGACACACGGATCGCTTGTGCGTGTATCAGTCTCATCTTGTTGGAATCTATATCACCGAGCCGGACGCCCCCGGCTCTTTGGTGTTCGTACCGTGTAACATGAATGAAGAGGTACCCAAATGGTCATCGCAAGCGGCTTCGAGCATCGTGTGAAAGTGACGGCCTCCTTAACGTAGAAGGATGTCAGGTCTGTACCACAATGTGAGCACCAGGGGTTCTGGCCCGGTGGAATTGTGATCGCTGGACGTAATTGGGTCTTGGTCTTGCGGATGGGAAAGGGGTGACAGGATCATGTGTCGGAAACTTCAAAGCGGTAGTAGTTGGCGCAGACGCTCGGGACGCGGGGGAAGACAGTAGGACGTTGAGTACGAAAAGCAGGGGAGGCTCTTATCAACTTGAATGTCTGACTGCTCAATTGATCCGCCAGAACGTCGGCAGTGGTTGGGAACCTGGGGGATACCCATTGTTGTTGACGGCGATAGTGATTTCGTTGATGGTAGTTGATGAGGTGACCATCTCCCCGTCGCGAGTGGGTGGATATGGGGCATTCGTATGGACTGAATGATGGAATCAGGTGGCGGACAGAAAGGGGAGGAACAAAAATATCGTACTATTACTGTATTTGCCGATATGCTGGGATGTGCCATAGTGCGGTAGAGGGGTTGTCCGTGATGGTTTTAACTGGGTGATCCGAGTACTTTATAACGTTATCATTGACGATACTAGTACAACGGACTGTTTGAGAGCCCCGATTGGATAAAGGTTGGCAAAAAAAAAGCAAGGGTCCATCTACCAAAAGAAAATGCCAACTTGCCTTGCCAGAGGTGAGCCAAAAACCTCTTGAAAAAAGCAGATGCCTGCAATCATGTGCGCGCGGGCTGGGGAGTAGGGCCTAGAGTGTGCCATCGTATGGACCACCACTGCGGACTCAGACACACGGAGCTCGAAATTCGAAATCGACAATATGCATGCAAGTTCTCGGTGGCAAAAGTTTTCTGTGCTTAGTACCGTCAACCATACCCAAGGACGCCGACATAATAGATCCAGATTCACTATGGAAAGAGAGCCCTAACAGTGAGCATGGGCTCCGGCCGAGATCACCTCTGAATTTACCAAATCGTATGTTGTGGCCATGCCTTACTGCACTCGCCACTCGCGTTCATTTTTATCATACGCTAGCTACCGAGCGGGCGTCATCGCAGGCAAAGAAGTGATTATACGGGTAGAGCGTGAATTGATGCAGGTTTCCCCAACGTAGGTGTACCCAGCTAACCACCGTAATTGGCAGTCTCTTGAACTCTCAGAATCCAGATTCGCTGGAGTTTGAATAACTTCATAGCACGCCTTCTATCCTTTCATTCATACGGCCTCCGGCGTTGCGTCCCGTGACCTCGAAGCTGAGCAACAAGCTAAGGAACATCTTGCCACTAACGATCTGGCAGATGTCAAAAACGCAAAGCCTCGCGGGGATTGTACAAGAAAGACAAGCGGTGGAGGATGTGGCTAAACTAAAAGAGAGACTCGCCTCGTTCAATGCAAAGCTCGGGTTTCCCGTCCTGGCTTGAGATACCAGGTCACATTGGTGCGACCACTCGATGGCGACTCCGAATATGATTCACGTGCGTGCCGCAGTGGCGTGTGCGTTACCGGCGGCCTGAATACCGTGCGTTCTTGTTGAGCAGACCAAACAACTTTGTCGGTTTAGTCTATACTCTTCAGGCGGGTGTGTTCGTATATGTTGGTGCTGTCTTCAAGGTATCGCAGAATTGCGATGAATCCATCCATGACCTGTATCGAACAGAAAGCTTGTCGGAACCGACGTCACTCTTATATTGATCACCAGAAGGTAGTGGTAATTTTGTACTTCATAAGCAAGGACTCAATTCGTTCTTCATTATGATTAGATTAGATCTGGCTCAGTAATGGTGGTTCAGGGTCCCGTGCTATCGCACGTACAAATTGAAGTCTCATTGGGATGTTTCGGTTTCACAAGGGTTCCACCGCGCTTTCCTTATCATCCAGCTCGCGCTGATCTAAAAATGGTCCGTTTCCTGAGTTTGTCACCTGATTTTGCAGCACACCAGCGGATGTTCATGTGGACTTCTGTGCAAGCCGCCCCGCCGAGTAATCCTGAAGAAGTAACACGCTGCACTTTATCATCACGCCACACCTTTTCCTGCCATATGACAATGGTGTGCCCTTCAAGCAACCAATGTCCGTTCCAAGGCATTTTGCATCGTTTCCAACTAATCGGTACCTTTGGTTGTCCGGCGACCTGCTTCCGGAACCGCGGTTCTTTGATGTTCTTACCTTGCCAGTACCTCCAACGCAATCGAACTTGGCCCCAGGGGGTCTTGTGGTGGGAGGACCTCATGCGTCATATTCACGCCGTTCCTGTTCTCCATGAGGTGAATGGACCGATACCAACACAAACGTGATATTTAATGCCCTGGTATGAGCAGCCAGTCTTGCAGCTCATTAGTGCCTTCACCTTGCTTTTTTCTGTTCTCATGGTCCCCTGTCACATCGGCGTGACCGCATCCGTGATCTTCTTTTCTTTGTTCGGGTCAATCCACGCTGTTCCGTTGGCGGAGAAACTCAGGCGCCTCAGTTCCCCTGCTCGTGATTTTTTGAAGAGGTCCACGCCAGCTGCACCCCACTTTTTAGCCTACAATGACAGGTGGCTCAACCCGTTGCCTAGCTCATCAGAGTTGGAGGTAAGCGAGGGGTGTATGCTGTCTCGCCGACTTTCCCGATCGCTGACACATACGCAAGGGATTCAATGTTTTGCAAGTGTTGATTGGATGGCATTTGTGGTGCGACTTACAGATTTCTAGTGCCCTCACCTTTTTGTTGGCTACGGGTTCAGTCGATGAGGCGCTGAATTGGCAGGACCTTACAGCCAGCCAACGTGCCTCCTACTTGTCAGAGTATAATGCTGCTGGAATCTCACTGATTGTTTCCGCCTTTGGGTCTACGGAGACGCCGACGACGTCTGGGTATGATCCTGTGAACACCGCCAGTACCATGGCTGCGTGGGTGATCACATACGGGATTCAGGGCATCGATGTCGACTACGAGGTGCTTCCCGAGTTCGGTTTCGGCAATGTGACCATAGCTTATGGGGGCATTGTGGACTAGGACTTTACAGCATTCAACAGTGGAGGAGGCACTGCAGAGACGTGGCTCATTACCTTTACCCAGCAGCTTCGGACACAGCTTCCGCTTGGACAGTATATTCTAACTCATGCCCGTGAGCCGCGCTTCGTTATACTTGGTTTCGACAAGCTCTGACGTATACCTTGTAGCCGTCGCACCGTGGTGAGTGCAACCTCCACTCTGGTAAACGGTCTAAGTAACCCGTGAGTTGAATTGAGCAAGGTTCTCTCCCACATTGTGGAGCGGAGGGGGATACCTCGCTGTCGACAAGAGCGTCGGGTCTTTGATCGATTGGGTGAGCAAACGTGATGTCGTGTTCTGTGTTCGACTGATCGCGTGTCAAGTATAACATTCAGGTGCGTGGAGCATTGATTCCATTTCACGGAGGGTCGTTTGACCCACCGACCGCACACATAAGTTCTACAATCGTGAGCACTTGAGCACTCTGATCTCGACATGCTGAAGATCTCTTCTGCTCGATCAACAGAAGGATCCACAGAGTACACTACATGTGCTGGCCTTCTGAATGCCTCTTCGTCGACTTGGCCCGACACTGCTCTCTTCCAGATTTCAGCCAATGGCGTCACCCTCGACAAACTTGTAATCGGCAAACCAGGCACGAGTAAGGACGCAAAGAGTGGATATATGGACCCCTCAACACTCGCAGCGTGTGTCTCCGAGGCTGCTGCCTTGGGTTGGAGTAAGTTCCCGATCACCGAAGGGCTCTTATTTAAACTCACGACGGCAATGTGTTAGATGCTGGTGTGATGGTGTGGCAGGTACGTTTATGCTGTTGCTGCACTCGCTTGTTCTCGAAATGACTTTTCTGGTTTGGATTTTTTTTTGTGCATAGTATCCTGATGCAACATCGGCGTGGATTACGACTGTACGTGGGAATACGTGGCCCGTGGCTACTTCGTCGGCGTCAGCGACGACCACAACATCAGCAGCAGCTTCCACGGTTTCCTCTGTGGTGGCATCTCCAACGACTGTCGTACTCTCTTCCACGACCACGAGTTCGAAGCACCACAGAGAACAGATCGGGAGCTAGGCAAGTCATGTTCGACTCTCTTGCCGTTACACCGCGGTAACCGATCCTCCTCGTGCCGCATGCTGCAATATTCAAATTCACGCCTGAACCCACGATAATGCATGTTAGAAGATGCGAATATAACCCTCAAGGCTTGCTCCACGGCGAACACGCCATTTAAAGATAGGCTCTGGATGGATGAATGAAGAAGATTTGTTGATGATGTGTACAACTGGGATTTGCGTTACATGATCGGTGCTAGATTCAGAGTCGTGTCTCGGGAGTAACCAATTGCACCTGCCAGGGTAGGCATTAAACACCAGTGAAAACGCTGATCGTGCAAGTAACGCCTGCAATCACATCATGGCCGAAGTGCATCGAGCTCAGACGAATTGGTCATGCGCAGGGGGTCGGGCTTGCTGCAGGCGAGATACAGTAGAGCAGAAGTGTGAAAAGGGGTCACTTGACACGACCTATCGACCTATCGACCCCCAGGTGCGCATAACGGTGCCCCCAAACTCACTGAGTGGTTGATCTCGAAGTTGGAGCTTTGAAGGTCTGGTTTGGCCCAAAAGATGAAGGATGAATCGGCCGGTTCGGGTGGTGCCTGTTTGGCAACTGGTTGTCACCTAGCCTTATAACAACATGGGCGATCTAGGAAGGCCGTGAGACTGTCCTAGAAGTAGTCCGAGCATGGGTAAGCCAAGTAGCGCGCCTCTTTCTTTCTGCCACGTCGCCCCCTAGCTCGGTCTCGAGAACTCCCAACACATTCCACTCGTCCTCGCGTTTTTGCTTCCACCCACCGCTCCCATGAGTAGAACGATACACTTCGCTCAGGCCCAACCCTCACTTGTCCGTCACGAAGACATTGAAACACAGGGGGAGCGATATTCCGACGGCAGCGAGACCGCCACCGCCCCGGGTCTGAGATTTGATGAGCGATCAGTTCGTTGGAAGCTAGGCCAAGGCCTTCTATTACCGCTAGGGACAGGGGCAATTCCATTTACAACCACCATACCCTCCGAGGTTCGAAACAATGTGGCACTCGCACGCACGCGCCAGCTCGAGGGTTTTCCTCGGTACACAACCCAACCCGCGCAGATCACTCTTCCCAGCGCGGTGTCGCCTCAGGTTTTCGTCCAAACTTTGACTAGTAACACCCACAGTAGATAAAGACAAAGGGGCGGGGCCAGCACCGCCACCGTAAGTTTCTCGAGATAGGTTACGATAATCCACATGCTTTGCAACTCGATCTTTCTCGAGAACATCAGCGACCGAGATGTATGGATGCGTTGTCATGGCATTTCAACCGGACAAACGTCCTCGTCTGGAGCATGGCAGCGCCCTAGGACGTAAGAACAATGCACTAGCACACCGACGGTTTCTAATTGGGTACTTCGAAATGGCCCGACATGTCCGTGGAAGGTCCTATCGATCCGTCAACAAACCGCTGGCCCACGTGGTATGTTCTGTGCACTGGATCATCGGGATTCCATCAGGGGTGCTGTACGGCCACAGGTTTTACAGGAACCTAGGCATAGCAAAGGTTCATCCGGGTGCTCTTTGTGGTATAAAGCCTTGAGATACGCCATGGCCAAGTAACCCGCATGAGGAATCCACTCGGTAATACTCTGTTACATACTCGGAATCATGTCGTACGTGCCTTCTGTCTGTAAGTTCCCTCCAGCCTGACTAATAACGCGCGACCGACAACTCATCCTAACCGGCTAGTTTGCGAAACAAGCAATACGACCGTGGCCTCCATCTGTTACGCACAGCTCGGCGTCGCAGTCACGACGAGCAGTGCAGTGTACCCTGTCTTCACGCAAAACTCGAACGTCTCACAACCCGTCAATATGACGTTGACGACGCGCAAATGGACTCCCAGCTCAAATTCGACCGTCGTCCCCGAGATTGAAAACTATCTGAAGTGCACTTATCAGTACGGAAGCACGACCTATGGCAGCGCGTGCGAGCAGCCAGCACCGCAATCCTCGTCTGGTGCTACTGCACACAGCGCAAAGGGGAAGGGTCGCGTGAGGTACATTGGCATGGTGGTACTAGTGGGAGTCATGATACAGGCGGTGTTAGCTGTGCGGTAGACCATTGGCTATAGAACTACAAAAGAATGTCCTGCGGGTACCCAATTTCAAATGCGTTGCATTGGATATATTTTTAACGTGTTGTTTTCAATATGGAATGGGGTAATAACATTTAATAACAGCACAGTTCTGAGGCGGCGTAATCGCCAGGGGACGATGGGCCGTCCGCGGAGGTTTTTGAGGGCGACGTCCGCACCAGGAGGTGTATGATATTTCTGGAGACGAGACGATCTTCGAACGAGGAAGGCCGCTGAGGCTCACCTTTATGAGACCTGAGAGAGGGGTAAGGAAGTCGTCGACGGTGTTACAGTATTTGCCAAGGTACAATCAGGTTTGCAAGGTGACGGTGCTGTTCTGGGATGAAGTGCCTAGCGCAAAGCCAAGGGGGGAAGGAGCCATTACTATCTAGATCTGAGGGACCCCTATGTCTCCGCGTGTTTCTGTCCTGGCAAATGCTCCGATGTAGGATGGTCCTATATCGGTACGCCGTTCCCTCCGGCCGTTTTAGATGACCCGGACTTACAATTGCGTTGATCTTTGTACATTTGATTCGGTGTTGGGGGTTGTCGTCTCTGTGGGTGTACATGTACTTGGGCCACATGGTGGCCGTGGTACGAAGGGAGTATGGAGAGCGCGGTAATTGAGGCTATATGCCAGGTTTGGTGAGATAGGGTTGCGGTGCAGTGATGCCGCTGAAGATGTGGGTGAGGGCGTATTATCGCATTTGAGGGCCTCTTCTTGATTTTCTTCAGCTGCGCTCGTGCCTCGCAACGTCCGCATCCCAGTCCCTGGTCCGTCCGTCTCCTTCCCTTGCGTCCGCTCCTCGGGTGCGTGGATCCGCTAACATGTGTAAGGGTTCGATGACCCTGACCATTGGACATCACGGGGATGTGCTATCTCATCCACAAAGTACATGCCTGGAAACATGAGATAGTGGTGCATGTGATTTCCCTCGCAGCATTAACAGTCCAGTAGGTACGGGAAGAGGGCGCGAAACGAAATCTACCAAACAAAAGGAATAACCCTTGCAGGAACCTCTTTCATGTATTGCCGATATTCATCCCTGACGGCATCGTCTTTCAAAATCAGATTCTCCTACAATTTCCATCAGTATATGTGAGCAGAAGATCAAACAATGAAACTTGCCTCGACTGGCATCTTGATCGCGAATGCAAGTGCGGTGATACCAAGGGCCACGAGGGGTATGTACGACCAGAACATGACGGACCAGAGTGCCTCCTGTAAGAGGACGGAGCTATTTTACGTCTACTTAGCACCAGAAAACGCATGTTGGGCATCTCAAAATGGTTTACCTGTATCCTGGGTGACGAACCCACGCATACGGACCAGCCTTGACTATCCTAGACTTTTCGCGACGCTATGGAAGGAGGTCAAGACGACTAAGACGGTGACCATGTCTGGTACCTACCCCAATAGCATGCCACTGGTCTCCTAAATGTTTCATCGTGCTGTTCGTAAGGCTCCTAAGGGCAAAGCTGGCGACGCAAGCCGATGCCCTCGCCACGCTCGTCCAAGTAGGACCTATTGTTTCAACCGAGAAGGCGAATCTTGCCATCCACTCGGGCTGTTGAAATCGATTGAACGCCACTGCGCCAACGTATGCTAGCGGTGGAACGAAAGTGGCGAACCCGTGGACAGGGGAAACGATCCGTCCTAGAAAAGTGGACGGCATAGATTCTGGTCTGATACGACCACCTTTGGATTCGGAGATGACGGCAAGTTCTTTAATTCCGGTAATGATGTGTCGGATGTAGTCTGCAGTGCTCAGAACAACGAACGCTTCGAGCCACTTGGGTGAAGAAAGCTGGAAGTCGAGGCCAGCGATGTACATGGTCGAGGGGCTTCACGCGAGTTTCACGGATGTTGTGGAGGGACGAGCGGATTCTGCGAGGAAGGGCGAAATTATATGTTGGAGATTGAATGGTGTACCGGTACGGTACTCGGCGCTTGCGGTGTAGATTATGAAGGCTTTGACAAAGACAAGTCTGGTGCGGTACTTGCGATCAACAGTTGCGTCAGCCGCCACCAAACGACCATAGCCAGCTTACAAGACCATCACCAAAACAAGTAAGCACACGCAGCCAAGTCTGTACGGGCACCGCATTGTTGTCCGACGCAGCGGTTTCGCGTCACCTGGTGACAACGATTATGCAGGACTGGCCACCGTCAGCCTGCTACTGAAGATTCAGCTACTCAGGGCCAAAACAAAACACTGGGAAGCGTACACACGCACTCGAACCCCTGTGAAGCCATTCTGGAAGGCCACAGGACTTCGAGACGACCGACGTCTGTTGTAGCCCGCGACGAAGAAATGTCAGTTTTCCAAAGACAGGCATCGAATTCCATGGCGGATCCTCGGCGTAGATACGGTTCGGTCTCTTCTGGGGCGAGAGCTGGAGTCCAAACAGTGTGAGAATGCGTGAGGTGTGTTTCGTAAAAGCTTGAGCGTCCGACCGCAAAGACGTTGTTCTTCACCAAACCGGTGTGTACCGAGCGCTACGGCACCTTCGCGAATGTAAGAACGGTCTACAACCGACGACGAGCCCACGACATGAGAAGGAGCCTCTGGGGCTTGGCAACTCAGCCGATGCCACGGAATCATAAGAGCTTGCAGTTCGGAACAGGACAAGACCTCATGTGACTCTCCTCCTCCTCCTCCTCATCCCCCATGGCCCCCTTGTCTGAAAAACTTGCTGCAGCGCTGAAATCGCGAGAACGTCGTCTCATTCGCCGCCGCCTTCCTGAGCTACCGTCCGCCGCGCTCACCGAGATTGATTTTACATCCAATGACTATCTCTCTCTTTCCGTCTCCCCCGTGCTGAGGACCGCCGTTCTCTCCGCCCTGTCCGCATCTCCAAAAATCCTTGGATCGGGGGGCTCTCGTCTGCTCGTCCCATCACAGCCCCACGCTGAACTCGAGTCCCGATTGTGTCGGTTTTTCGGCGCCGAAGCTGCCCTTCTCTTCAACTCCGGTTTCGACGCAAACGTCGGGTTCTTTTCTGCGATTCCGCAACCCGGAGACGTCGTCCTACACGACGCACACATCCATGCCTCAGTATACGATGGCATGCGCCTCTCAAGGCTCGCTCCAGATTCCCTCTTACCCTTCCCACACAATTCGGTCCCTGATCTACGTTTCGTCCTCTCAAAGCTCATAGACGATCGCGAGGATCTGAAAAAGGGCAATGCCAGCGTTTTCATCGCCGTCGAGAGTCTTTACAGTATGGACGGCACGATCGCACCCCTCCCGCAAATCGTGGAATGCGTGGAGGAGATGTTACCCTCGGGTAATGGGTACATCGTCGTCGACGAGGCACATGCAACGGGTGTTTACGGACCCAAGGGCCGCGGATTAGTTGCTGATCTAGGATTAGAAAAAAGGGTGTTTGCGAGGCTCCATACCTTTGGCAAGGCGTTAGCTTCTTCTGGAGGTGAGCGGTCACGCGTATCCATCAATGTGATCACGCTGATAACGGCTTCTTGAACAGCCGTGCTTTTGACGACAGAACTCGTCAAAGATTATCTATTGAACTATGCCAGGAGCCTCGTATATACTACCACACTCACGTTTGCAAACATCGTTGCGATCAACTGTTCGTTTGACATGCTCGAGAACGGTACGACGGAAGGAGTGAGTCATCCTCCTGATTTCCACCCATTAGTGGCTGATTCTCTCCGCCCACAGTTGTCTGCACACTTGCTCGCCCTTTCGGCATATTTCGTCGACCTTCTCCGCTCACAGCTGGAGAAATACCCGTCATCCCTGCTCAGCCTCCCTGATTATCTCTCGCCTGACATCTCCGTCCAAACAAGAGAACCAGATTCACAACGACTAAAACCTTCAACTTGCGAAGTTGAGCCTCATAACGAACAGTCATGGCAAAACAAAACATGCTCCAGCAAATCGCCGAACGAAAATACACCTGTCCCGTGTCCGTCTCGACCGACGCCGATAATACCGGTTCTTACACCAGAGCCGCGTTCATTATCTTCCTTCCTCATCTCCTATGCAGCGGCTTCTTCCTCTTCTCCCCCTTCCGCGATCATAGATGCTTCTTTGCCTTCGGACCCGCCCCAAATCTCATCATCGACTCCAGTGGTGCTCCATACAAAACCAATCTATCCTCCTACCGTCCCTAAAGGCACCTCTCGCGTCCGAATCTGCCTCCACGCTGGTCATACACGCGAGGACGTGAGCCTCCTCGCCCAGGGAATCATAGCATGGGCGGAGAAGCGCACGGCAGAAGAGCGTCGCGGTCAGAAACGCTGGCAAGCGCTCGCGAGAGACGTCGGTGTCAAGGCTTGGATGGAGGCCAAGCTGTAGCTGTAACATTGGGAGTGCGGGGTTTTTTTCCAGCCAGCTTTTGGGACGGGGTCTGTGACTCCCTGTTTTGGCGCCTTTGGCAACGGTATATATGCGGGGAGGCATCGTAGATTGCATATTACGGCGCTGGTACACGTGGGTCGCGCACATATGCATCCATCTCGCCTTTTCTTGATGAAAAGTGCTGTTCGGACACTCATCTCCACCAGCCTCCCTCCTATCTTTCATCCTAGAAAGCATATCATTCATGACGCTGATAACCAGCATGCGTCTAGCGATCTGAAATCGTCTGCGTTAATTTGTGATGTGGTAGAGTACGCTACCTGTATGTCCTGATGTAATTCGATAGATGCCCGCTTGTGCAGGTTAGGCAGGCTTGCACCCAAAAATGATGACCAGACCACAAACAAGAAATCGGGGAATGCGTAGACCGTTTGCCAGTTGGGTTAGACCAGCTGTAAATGCGCTGATTACGCCTCTTCCATATGCACGATGTCGTAGTTGGCATTCGTGGTTCTAAGTCGGAAATAGTTCAATTCGATGTCCAGCGCTGGCGCAAAAACTGTGATCTAGTATACGGACGAGGTATTACCATAAAGGTCGCAAGCCGTGACGTCTACTCCAAGAGTCGTCCGAGGCTAGAACCACTGAGTGAAGGGGAAAGCACAGGGACGAAGAGCATACCCGACGACAGTGTCAGCCCTCACGGAAACCCTCCCAGTCGCGAACCTCCAATCGAGTACCCCCGAGGTGCCCTCCGCTCCCACCGCTGCTCCGACTGTGTCCGCACGGCACTTGCTGGGACGTTCTCCACCTCGACGAGTTCCTTCACTTTGAGTATCTTTCCAGCGGCTTCAGGCGTGTGTTCGTGATACACCGTCTGCATGCGTCTGTGTAGCCCGAGCGCGGTCAATGTCTCCTTCTTGCGTTCACCAAGCGCGATGGCGGAACGCCGGAGCGTGATTTTGAAGTGTGTATGTGGCTCGGGGTCATGAGCGGGACTTGTTGTGTAGGAACGGGAAAGGGTCTTTTGGAGGACGCTACGTGGCGATGCGAGACGGAAGAGGGCGGACATGTTGGACGATGTGCGGCGCGACGAACAGAAAAGCGTCCAGGTGATGTGTTGATGACATAAGCAAATGGGGTTGGTCTCCTCTCCCTTGTCATGGTCAGATTCAAAGTGAGCTCAGTGGATCCCGTCGGTATTTCTAGCTGCTAACTGGACATAGAATCGATGGCTCCTCGTCGAATTCATATCAGTATCGGGTGATAAACCGGCCGTGTCTGCACCTCATGCACCGTCTTCGTTTGACGCGAAACATGTCTATGCTGCATTGCGGCAAAGCGTCATCTCAAATTTCGGGGACACGGGGTGGGGCGCCGTTGGAAGTTCTATGACAGGCGAGTACTCGAAATCTTTCCTTTTGGGACGCGTCGTTCTGACTCTTGAAAGACAGTCAAGTACTTTTCCCCGACGACGCACCTTTGCATCATTCGCGTCGCGCGTGACCAGCATACCATCGCATGGGGCGCTGTCACGCTCCTCACATGCGTCAATGGCGTGCGAGTGATCCCACATGTCGTGCATGTTTCAGGTTCGTCTGATCTTGTGCACGAGGCTCGAGGTTCGACGATGTCGTGTGATAGGAACGATCAAGCATGTCCAGCTTGCTGCTATCAGGCACAACAGACAAGTCGTCGCGCGATTTAGGGCAATGGCGAAAACTCCAGGTAAGACAGTCACATCCGTGTCGATCTACTGTCCTGAGTGTAGATGGTGATGTTGTGCAGAACAGTACCATGCGCAGGATTCTTATGAGGCATACCTCACTCAAAGTACACGAGAAATTGAGGTATTACAAGAATAACATTCAGAACTGAAATTGTGATATCTTTATGCTTCCGCCTCTCGTGTGCCATTGCCCTGGCCAATAATATGGTCGCTTGCCTGAGAAATGGTACCCGACCTTTGGGTCGAAGCCCAGAATATATCACCATACAAACCGATCTCTGCCGGACCTTCATTGTCAAATAACTCGCGTACCACAAGAGGGTCCCCCCGAGAATCACAACCCTTTAAATATAGCTCCCATCAGAATCCTGGGAGATCCTGGACCTCTAGTCATATACAAAGGATCTGTCATCGTTTCGAATTCCGATCAAACCATCAACAGAACGGAGAGAGGTGTAGTGAAAAGCAAATTTACCTCCGCTGCCAAGTTTCGCCCGTGGGCGGAGTTATAAACTTTGAAGAAGCCGGGCGGAGGATTCAGCCGCCGCCACCATCTACGGAGAGAGGGAAGCCAAGGAAAGTGACGAATTATTTTTTCTGTACGATGTGAGCTTGTATTTGAAAGGGGAATAGGAAAAGTGTACTCGCTAATCCCTTCGTCCTGTCGGATTTTTGAAGCTCTCCAAACACCAACCCTCGATCGTCTAGATCCAAAGGTTTGATCTGCTTGTCGCACTTGGCATGAAGCCTGCATGTTTGTCAGCGGCAAAATAAACGTTGGTACAGGTGACCGACTGGGTAAGACGATGTTTGGTAGCCCTTGCGAACCCCTCGGGCTTATCTGCTAGATCAGCTGCGAGTTCTTGATAGAGTTTCTCGGCTGAGCGGCACTCGGCTTCGGCGTTGGCGTCCCCTCCATCTTCGATCAAGACAGAAAAGAGCACCTCTCGTTTCTCCGGGTTGTCATTATACCATTCGATGATGCGGTCGGTGCGATGTGCAAAGGCATCTTCCCAGAGAATCTTTGGAGGCTCGTTGGTTTGTGTCTCCATGAAGTTTGGTATAGAGAAGAAGAGATTATGATAGTGTCATGGCAGCCTGAAGAGTCAACGCGTTTGGGAAACGGGAGGCCGGCGAGGCTGACCGTTGGCCCGAATTCTTCCACCAACTCAGTCTGGACTCTGCCTTTGGTCGCATCGATCCGGGCCCGAGTTCTGTTGTCCAGAGCTCGCGATAGTAGGTTGCAACATTTCGCGATCGGACGTTGTGCTGGAGTACCATTCACGATGCGTTTGCAGTGTTTTCACCACGGAAAAATATCGTCCTAAATGTGAAGAGCTAACCTGGAATATAATTTGCTGTTTGAGACATGGCAGTATAAAGTTTTTCTACAAAAAAACATGTGAGCTAAAATTTAGAAATCTAAATGTTGCTGCTAATGAATCCACCCATATTTTAAATTTAGATGCATTCCAAATTTGAATAGATGAATTGAAGTTTAGGTCTACATTTAGATAACAGCCACATTCATTGTAAGGTTGGCGACTTGCAAAACCATCCGACATTATGTGCAAAAGTGTTACATGTGTGCGACAAGGCCAAAAATCTAAAAATCAAAACTGATCCTTGCACAGAGTATGTATTCAGACTGCAGGTAAATACGGAGAAAGTGAACGCACATATTATATACTAAATGAAATGCGAAGCCATGCAGGCCATGAATTGTTTTTAGATTTTCAATGAATGGAGTCAGCGGAAAACTGAACAGCGAAAGCTGTTACAAGTCCGACGATGGCTCAGCCCAAGCTGAGAACCCTGCCGAAGTGCCCAAAGGATTATGGGAAGGCACAATCTCACTCCTGTACTAGTGTTCATTGGTGTAGGCTCGCTGCCCGCTCATGCCACCTTATTGAAGCTTATGAATATGGTCAAAGTTGGGTCTTGTAGTGAAATAACATTTTCGCCCGGTGAAAATTCTGCAAAACGTGTCGTGATTGTTATTATGGGGCGTGCCAAGCGAGATAGTGGTTTCCAGGATTGTGAGTGAATTGAACATGGCTTTTCGCTACTGGAGCACTCTGCTTACTACCATCGCATGCGGACCCGGTGTTGTCGGGAGAGGAAATCCATCTCAAGCTCCAGAGACAGTAATGTCCATGTCCCCTGATTGGCATGCGATCGAACAACTAAACAATAGATTGCTTGAAGGGCCATCTCAGCTCTCCCGGCGCGAGCGTTTTGTGCACACGTTGCTGCGGTTAAGCGGCACATGACACGTCAAGCGACTCTCACCGTTTGACAGGTATGATGTAGCATGCTCAATTTCGGAAGCGAGGGCAGGTGTCATTCTGGTATGCTGTCTCTTTCTCTGATGCCTTGAGTCGCCATTCTTGAGCGTCGTGGGCGTTGTTCGAGAGGTCAGTCATCAAAAGCGAGACCCTTGATCGAATAATGACTAGCGCTGAAGAACATTGTATTCGGTACATTGCCAAGTGACACTCGTCCGATATTGGTTCCTGAAGACCTACGTGATTGGCTCGTATCCCTCGGTGCACATGCGGACCGTCATTGCCGAGGCGGAGTGATATCCAAATTGTAACCGCCGTGCTTGATGCCAGTGGCGACGCCCAGGATACAAAAGGCGGGGTGGTTCTTGTATCCGTGGGAACGCCGGCTTTCTCCCCTTACCATCTATCTTTTCCATCAGAGGTGGATACGTTCGACCCCGTTGGTGATAAGATGAGTACCACTTATGAGGAT
This sequence comes from Sutorius aff. eximius, assembly GCA_038088915.1. NCBI lineage: Eukaryota > Fungi > Basidiomycota > Agaricomycetes > Boletales > Boletaceae > Sutorius > Sutorius aff. eximius. The sequence continues at coordinate 18,885 of JBBPJV010000444.1, forward strand.
CCTGCCGTAGCCGAGAAACAGATTGCAACGGATGAGGATGGCGGGTCAGATTTCGCAAACGGTGTCGCACGAGACTACGAGCTCAAGTGTGCCCTCGGTGAGTCGCTCATTGATATTACCCCGCATTATCCACATTTCATCTGCTTATCTAGTCAACAAGTGCCTTCAAGAAGAGTACGTATCTTTTTTCAGCCACTACAGCCACCACTGATAAAGGTTATTGACACCGTGGACAGAATTGGATTTGGTGCTTATCAGTGGCAGCTCTTCGTCCTGTGTGGCCTAGGATGGCTAGCAGACAGTGAGACGTGTTTTCATATCTTTGGAACACGTGTTGACATGGCGCGTTCGGAAAAGATCTGTGGCTGCAAGGCCTCGCGATTGTGCTTCCGGAGATTCAGCAAGAACTGAACCCGTCTCGCGTCGAGTACGCGGTTCTGGCTGAGTTTGCTGGATTGATCGTTGGTGCAATCACTTGGGGAGTCTTGGCTGATATCATAGGGAGGAAAGTGTCGTTCAATGTAAGTGGGTCTCCGGAACTCGAGGTGTATACGTTCCGTTGTGACCGGTTACATTGGATTCCAGGCCACGCTCTTCCTCGCCGGTATTTTTGGGATCGCCGCGGGGGGTGGACTGACCTTTGTTGCATTCTCGTCCCTAGTGGCATGCATGGGCTTTGGTATCGGCGGCAAGTGGGTGGTATCTCATCGAGTATGGTTGAACAATGCTAACAGTCCTTCTTAAGCCTCCCGGTAGATGGTATGTGTGATACCTGCAAACATGTGCCTCGTTCAACTGTTCGTCCCAGGTGCTCTTTATTTGGAGTTTATACCTGCATCACACCAAGTATAGACTCTGTTGAGTTCCGTGGGACGTGTCTCACTGAATGCCTTTCACAGTGGACTCTTACTCTCCTTTCCGTCTGGTGGGCATTCGGACAACTGGTTGCTTCCTTGATCAGTTGGGGTTTCATTGCGAACTACTCGTGTGATCCTTCGCTACCCTTTGGAGAATGCCCCAGGTCCCAGAACATGGGTTGGAGATACACACTGTGGGTGGAGACTCTGCAGAACTCCTGTGCCCGCTCATGGATTCACGATGTTGTAGATTCACACTGTCGGTACCGGTCAACACTTGACTACACGGATTTTGACATTAAAAACCATCCTTTGACAGTGGCGGAGTCACGTTGCTGGCATTTATAATGCGCTACTTTGTGTTTGATTTACAGGAATCGCCCAAATACCTCGTGGCTCAAGGACGTGACGAGGATGCGATTGCAGTATATCTTATCACAGGAGTATATGTACTCGATCGATTAACTATTGTGTTGTTCTAGGTTCTTGAACACATTGCGCGTCGCAACGGCAAGGCCATCTCGCTCAAGCTCGAAGATCTTCAAAAAATCTCGGAGTCATCCAGAGCACCGACGAGCTGGGGCGATTCCCTGCGCCGTTCGTTTACTGATGTGTCTCTGTGCGTACCTCAATCCATGTGTGAACCATCTTTTGTGATCCGTATCTTAGCTCCCATGTCAAGCCACTCTTCTCTACGCCTCGTCTGGCACTCAACACGGCACTCATTATTCTCATCTGGGGGTTCGTGCTTGTATTCAACTGGGAAATCACGCACTTACCTCTCGTCTCCAGTCTCATTGGGATCGCATATCCCCTGTACAGTGCCTACCTCCCCTTGTACCTTGAAGCGCGCGGTTCTTCCTCTGGTTCGACGAGCCTAAACGTCACCTACCGCAACTACGCCATCGTCTCCGTCCTCGGTGTCCCCGGCTCGCTCATCGCCTGTTGGGTTGTTGATCTCACGCGCGGCGTGGGCAGGTTCACAGTCGGTGGACGCAAATCCTCGTTTGCGGTGTTCACGCTGTTGTCGAGTATATTCATGTTTTTGTTCACGACGAGCAAAACCCCGGCTGCGGTGCTCGGGTTTTCGTGTGCGAACGGTCTCGTGCTGTACGTGTGCTCTCAGTTTTCTCCTTTCCTCCGTATATCTTTCGAGTGAGCTAACTCGCCTTCCCCCCCAGGAATGCTGTAAGTCCACCATCGACGCGAATTATGATCCACCATACGGAGGTACTCACCATCCTTATCGACACAGATGTACGGTATTCTCTACGCTTACACCCCTGAGTCGTTCCCCGCTCCCCACCGCGGCACCGGCGACGCCCTCTGTTCGACGCTGAACCGTATCGGCGGATTCATCGCCCCGCTCATCAAGATCGCCACGACGCCCAAGACGGGGACGGTCTCCGCCAACACTGCAAATGGGTGCGCACTCACGTTCGTTTTCCAATCCCACGGGCTGATTGACGGTGACTGCCCCAGACCTGTGTTCGTTTCCGCTGCGCTGTTCATGGTTTCAGCCTTTTTGACGCTGATGCTTCCCATCGAGGTACGGCTTGCGCCCGTATGGTATCCCCCGCGTGCTGAAGCGTATGTATCGTCACCCAGACTGCTGGGCGTGGTGCACTCTGAGCCCGCGCACGATACGAATCAAATCCATGCCCATATCACGTTGAACAGAGTGTCATGATATCCGTGTCCGAACGGGGTGTTCTTGCTTTTACTCGAGAGTGGTGTAGATTCACGAAAGTAATGTCGTTATGCGTGACACCCGTAGTAGTCGGGCGTTATGAAATCTTGTCATTTGTAACTGCAAGAACGCCATCGTGGTGGCTGCTGTGAAGGTCCGAGGCCGTCACGCCATGGCAGCGGAAGAGCAATGACGGTGACCGCATATTGTGACAAGTACCTTGGCCTACATACGCGTGCTACCACAAAGCGCACGAAGCATTGTCAACACAGTCACATCATTTCATTGGTGTTTCTCGATCGTGCACGTCATTATAAGTACCTTGTTCGAAATACAACACGCCCCATAATTTACATTAAAAGGCCAGGAAGAACAGGGATCACGAGCACGGAAAGAAGAAGCAATCGTGTCCAAACCAACGACAGAGAATCATGTACACACGAGGCATAGACGAGAAAAGAGGAAAGGAAACAAGAAGGAAAAAAAAGCAAACGAAACACCAAGACGCCTACCCTTGATATTTTTTGATCAAATCTCTCAACCGCGCCTGTCCAAATGCCAGTTCGCCCAGCCCCCGTCCCTGTGCACCCGCACCCGCGCCGGTCTTGATGCCAGCACCCTTGGATGCGTTCCGCCAATCCGAGATGGTCTCTGAGATCATGGGTGGCAAGGACCGCACTTGAGTCTGGCTCTGTCCCGGACCATGCGCCTTGACCCGCGCGAGCGATGCCGTAGAGGATAGCATCGGGACTGCGTGCGAAGAGGACAAGACAGCCGGTACTGTCGTCGCCTTGTTCATCTTGGACACCTCGCGCATCCCCAGCCCAGCACCCACACCTTTACCGGTACCTGCACCCGCACCCATGCCGGCCCCGGTGCCGGTTCGTGTTTCTCCGGCGTGGTTGAGGCCGGCAGTAGCACCACCTGCGCCACCCGTATCACCGGTGTCAGCGGCACCAAGAGACGCCGCCGGAGAACGGGTCGATATCGAACCGCGCTTGAGCACGTTCAACACGGGTTTCCGCACCACCGGCGGAGATGTCAGCTTAGGTCTCTTGGGCGCAGATGCAGACACGGACGTCGTGTCACCCTTGGGTTTTGGGTTCGCGTTCGCCTTGGCATTGGCATTGGTGTTGAGCTTGGCGGCCCAGAGGGACGCGACCTGCGTCACCTTCCCACCCTTGCCTCCCCGTGCAGACCGTATGTCATATTTCACCTCGGGATCCACAGGCTTGGGTGGGAACCGAGGTAGCCGCGCTGGGAAGAGTCGGCCTGGTTGGGCAGGTAGTGGCGATTGTGGTTGTG
>JBBPJV010000445.1:0-22727 GCA_038088915.1 Sutorius aff. eximius
GGAATGGAAAAGGGAAAAGAATCATCACAACCACTAAAACTTGGAGATAATGGTGAAAGAAAACAAAAATAAATGCATTTGGAAATAACAACTGAATATACAGTCATTGCCAACATGTACAGCAAGCAGGCACCATTTGCAAATGACTCTGAAGAAATTGACATCAGGGCAACATAGTGTAAACAGGGTTCAATATCCTAAATGACTGGAAAATGTGTGTAGTTCCACACCGGAGGACAGCAGTGTAAGCGAATGCAGCCTGGTTATAAGGTATGGTAGCAGATTCTTCCACAAAGTGCTCATCTGTCCATTTATAAAGGGATTACGTCGCTTGATAATTAAGATTTGGTTTCAGTGATGACTCAGGCACGTCGGTCATGCGACGTTGCTTTGATTTGAACCGCGTCAAAGGGATGATCAACTCATAACCTTGACCTGCAGAAGCAACTTATATTTGCTTGCACTGTAATCTCCCTCAAGACTTCAATGCCTCTGTCTCTTCATAACCCATGACACTCGATACAATCTCGTTGTCGACCTGATAGGCCATCGTAGGGTGGGAATCCCTTCCTAACCTCAAGTTTCAAGTTGACAGTGAACGCAAAGGGACTACGGGCATGATGTAACTTAAATACCTCACTGTCAAGCCAACACGTGGGCGGGACGCACATGGCTTGGTCCCTAACTCCCCCTCAGGCCAATGCCATCGAAACACCATCGCGAAGAAGAGCCAATGGCTCATTTCGTTTTTGGGAGGCTAATCAGTTAGCTTGCATTCTTTCTGGTCGCCGGCCGTTTAGGACTTTACCTGCCCTTTACACCCCCTTGCGTTCGTGGTGGTAAGGCCTTTGCGCACGTCCCAGCCCCAAATTGCTACGATCGTCACATTCCTGCGCGTAGAATGCTCATAGGCGTAGCGGAGTTCCCAACCAAACCCACGGACAAGTTTCCTGAAGGTGGTACTGCAGCATGGTGTACAGTCATTGGCGCGTGAGTGTTGATATCCACGAACCCTCTGAGCGATGAATACCATCTCCCTGTTGGCATGATAGAGCCCTTGTGCAGTTTTGCGGCTTTGGGTAGGCGTAACCATTGACCTTGCAAGCATTGCACGGACTCACATGAAAAAGTTACATATCTTCGTTCGGCGTTTACCAAGGTGCGGACCGCGCCGTGAATTCCCCTTTCGCCCGCACTAACAGTCGCAGACTTTTATACCCTTAATTATTTATCGAATGAATCCACATTTGCAGTATCGTAAGTCTCGTCTAGATCTTGGCTGTGGAAATAAACACGCTCCCGCTTGACAGTTGGATAGGAAGCATCAATACGTTCCTGATGGCCGGTTTTGGCCTTTTTGCAGGTACACTCTACGATCGGGGTTATTTGTACGTCTCAGTTTTACCCAATATGGCCAAGCGCTTGATACTAATGCTACCAAGCTACTCTCTGTTAATTGGGGGATCGTTGCTGCAATCTTTTTCCTTGTTCATGCTCTCCCTCGCCCAGCCGGGCCAATATTACCAGGTTCGTCGTTCTGCTGAAAAGATGTCCCAGATGCGCTCCACTGACTCGGATCTCCAGATCTTTCTGGCCCAAGGGGTCGCCCTCGGAATCGCCCAAGGTCTTATGTATGTCCCCTCCATGGCAGTAATATCGCATTATTTCTGTCAACGACGCACCCTTGCAATGAGCCTCGCTGCATCCGGTTCCCCACTCGGATCGATGATCCACCCCATTATGTTGAACAACTTGTTTAAGCAAATAGGTTTTGCCAATGGTGTGCGACTTAACGCTACCCTTGTCACTGTCCTGCTTTTTACCGCCTGTATCCTTATACGTACACGGTTGGCACCATCTAGACATCCTGCAGATTACCTGGCCGTTGGAAAGGGTATCATCCACGACGTGCCTTTCTGTCTCATGATCATTGGGTAGGCGTTTTCCCACGCGCCATGGCTGTCGCTGACGTGAGATCCTACCGATTCGACAGAACACTATGCTTTCAGATCGGATTTTATTTCCCATTCTTTTACTTGCAATTGGATTCTGTCAAGCATGAAAATTCGGAGACGTTTTCATTCTACTCTGTAAGTGATCTGCCGCCGCCATCCGAGTCATTTGACATCCGACATATCCCCTATCCGTCTAGTTGGTACTTTTGAGTGCGGGAAGCTTGATAGGTCGATTGTCTACCGGGTTCATCGCACCCCTCGTTGGTGTGCCCATACTCACGATCATATCGACCGCCGCATGTGGCATTCTTATGCTCGGCATGATTGGTTTGAGCAGTGTCCCGACGGTCGCGGTGCTCGGGATAATTTATGGCTATTTTTCTGGTGTTTGTTAGTCCCTTTCTGTCCCATCTCACATCTTTGGATGGATTGAACTAAAGACGACATCGGTTGGCAGTCATCGCTTCATTGTCGCCGCTTATCGTTCTCCTTACTCGTGATCTCGCGGAACTTGGGTTTGTCAATTCCACATGTCTGTTTGTTTCGACCTGAAGGCTCATGCAACAATGATATCACAGTGCTCGCCTCGGAATCGGAATGGCGGTCAACGGTATTGGCATTCTTATCGGTGCGTGCCCACCGGGGATTATCTCACACCATCACTTCATCTGATATCGTTTTCATAGGTGGGCCCACATCGGGCGCGCTTCTGACTTCGGAATACGAATGGTGGCGACCCGCGCTTTTTAGTGGGGTACGGATCATCAAACGGATCCATCCAGAGAATAAAGTATTGACGTGATTTTGCAGCTTATCGCTCTCTTTGGGTCTTCTTGCGTGATAACAATGCAACTGATAGGCCGACGAAAACAATTAGATGAAAAACAGGAGCCTTGAGATAGAGGTAAAATATTCGGTGGGTCCGAGATGCTGTAGATGTAGCTAAGGTAGCTCTACTGTGCAATCCAGAATTCCCTGTGCCAGCAGCTTGTCATGTGGCAATCACGCGTGCAACGCGTTGAGCGTCCTGAAACAAGCCAGAGCTATCCCGGCAGTGGTGGCGTAAATCAACAGACGACCCTCAAAAGGGCTATGTGTCAAGAAGGGGTATGGAACTGGAACCGCGTGCGGCGGTGAAACAAAAGTCAGACTCCAATGCACTGACATGGGAAGGACGATAAGAAACTCACACGATCCGTTAAACGTGGCACAGTACTCTATGAGCGAAGCATACCAGACAGTAAATAGGACAATGACTGCCGGCGCGGCCTTGCCAACGTGGACCTTTGAAAACTTGGGTTGAAAGGCGAAAAAGTCGACCAACAGGGTAAATAAAGGCGACGCGTGCAATGCCAGATCGAGTGTGGGGGGGAGATACATGAGCTCCGATGGGGCACTGGACGAGAGTTGTGATCCGTCCATGGCACGCACGATGAGGTGCGGGAAGAACAAAATGAGGGACCAGTAAATGGCCGAGATGACGAACTCCATCTGCAGTCAAAGTCAGCTTCGTTTTGTGCGGCGTGGACCAAGGGTTCGCCTACAGGCAACGATAGCAACAAGAGTAGCCTCTTGACCTCGTGAATGACTGCCGCCGTTCTGTCAGTTCATATATTCCCCCACTGCGGCGATGCTCACTTTTGACGGACGGGAACAAGTCTGAGAAGAGACTGACGACCATGTATGACCATGAAATGAGCAGCCTACATATTGCGACCCCTCAAGTTAGCTCTGAACGGTACCGGCTGCTGAGCTACGTTACCCTTGGTTCGTCAAAAACTGGAAATATCCACCCTTTTGAGCCTTCATCCACTCCCCGATTTCAACGAGCGCTGTCAGACCGACCCACCCCCAGGCCATGATGCCTGCCGCGGCCGCATGCCAAACGAATGCCAGCAGTCGTCGCATAGTTTAAAATAGGTTGACGGATATAGTCCAGAGTAAAAGAGCTGGTAACCGAAACGTACTCTTGAAAGAAAGGACTGCGTGGTAAGGTGGCACCTGCGGGGCACAGCTCCGGTGCATCCGTCATGCCAAATGTACCGCTCGTCATCAGTGTGTCTGATCGGCCGAGATCGCGAAACTGGGACTTCGTCATGACACTTTTACGGCGGCCGAACACCGACACAGCCAGGAACGAGCTGGATGACAACGCCATGAGGAGTGGCCATCAAGGATGAAGAGAGTCCCGACGGATTACAGCTCGCTAAGAGTGTTTAGAGTAACGCTTGAGGATGTGACCATGAGCTCTTTTTTATCACACGCGCGTTTCAACCGACGACATGCAACATCTCCGTATCCTCGCTCCACTCTCTCGTCGTTCGCTGCACGTCTCGTCCGCGTCTCGACACCTCGTCGGTCCCAACGATCCCGTCTCCAATCTCCGTCATATCATCTACACGGACACACCCCTTCCACCAGCGTCGCACTCCCAACTTGAACAGCTCGACTCACACGTCAATCACCCCTACTCTCTCAACGAGTTCACCGACGTCCCGCACGACTATACTCTGGAACTGCAGTACAAGCTCGCTCGGGAACAGCTCGATGCGTTCAACCATAATTTCTGGGCAGACGTGCGTCGCGGATCCTCCCGTCGAATTCCTTCACTCACAGTTGCATGCACCAGAGCAACACCCGGTTTGAAACAGCCAAGCAATCCGTCTTGACGTCTCTACCCGAATCTGCCTCATCTGAGACACAGGAGGATGCACTCGCAGAGTTTTACAAGAAATGGGTGATGCAAGAAAGATCGGGACAGGACGAGTACTCTGCTGAATGGCAGCAGCGCAACTGGGAAAACATCCTGCTCGCCGCTCGTGTAGGGTACCGACGCTTCAAGCAACGGATTCTATGACGGTACAACAGGGATGACGTGCCGGATGAGAAGAGCATTCTACCATCAGTGTTTGATGGTGGAGGCCCCAAGTACGACAACCAACAATTACCGTATTTCATATCCCAGTTCCTCCATGGCCAACTCTCTCACCCTGAAGTAGACGTCCTCTAACTTCATTTTCTCCACCGCCGAACTCTCAACCCTAAAATCTCTCGCCAACTCACCCACCATCTCAGCCGGCATTCCAGGGAATCGTGATGACGTCTCTGGCATGAGTGGGACAGATAGACACTGTGAAGGATCGAGGTCAAAGCCCTCTGGCAACGATTCATTTGGAGATATTGACGCGATCGTTGGTAGAATGAGAATGAGAGTGTGGTACAATGCGCTCGCGCAGAAGCGGGCTTTTAGTTGTGCATCCGTAACGTTGACTGTTTGGCGGATGGCATTCCAACTGTAGAGTAGAATCATAGAGACATTTGAACAAGCATTATACCAAGAAAGGGGCAGACGTACTTGTCATGGTAGTACACTCGACACCAAGCCCTTCTGAATGACGACAATCGCCGAATATCTGGAGTGCCCTGTGTGATGGATGAGCATCCCGCTAATGAGAAGAGCACCAGAATTTACCTTGGCTCTTGCAAGCAGTTGCAATGCTGTTGCATAGTCATCTAGGGTGTCCGCGTTATCCTTGAGCGTTAGCACATCCACCACGCTTTCGACGTTCAACACCTTCCCCTGTAACATGTCCCTCACGTGATTTTTGAGCACCTGTCCGGATTAGCGACTTGGCTTTAGTCACATAGGTGCAGATACGCACTGTGATGAGGCCTTTCCGCTCGCTTTCCTTGAGCTTCCTCGCTTTTGCAGACAAAACAGCTTCCACCTGCGCATCCAGACCGTTCTTTTGTTTTCCGCGCATGACGCTCACTATGGTATGGAATTCTGCAAGCAACTTGTCCTGCACGGCAACAAAGTCCAGACCATCATGAAACGCTGCCACAAAGATCGTCAGCTTCGAAGAACAATGAACCTCGACGTAGACCGGCACCACACACCATCGAGCATCTTTTCATCCAATGCCCCACCTTCTTGCAAATTTGCAAGGTGAGAGAGCTTTCCAAGGGAGAGCATGAACTAACCATCCAAGGCAAGTTAAGACGACCGCGAAGGAAAGTCGCGAGAATACGGCGGCGAGGAAAATGCAAAACACGTACATGTTTTACTCCAAGGTCACTCGCCCCCGCCGCCTCTCCTAACAGTCTCCTGCTTGCGTCCCCAAACCTGTCCCTTCCCATGTCGTTGACCCAGGCAATGGCATCATATTCTGACCTCGTTACCCGCTCTTCACCCTCTCTCCCCTTGCCTTTCTTGTCCTTGACAAAGAGTTTGTCCATGATAGGACTCCATACGCTTTCCTCTGCGAAGACGACACGAGCCTCACCCTGTTCGACAGACCATCGGACAACTTCGCTGCCGAACTCGTCACCATATCTGGCAAGGTAATTTTTGATGAGGGGTGCCTGAGGATTCGCAGCAGGCGGGTATGGTGTCGGACGGAGGAGGAGCGAGGCAAGGGAAGGGAAATCGGTATATGTGGTTGCGAGGGCCAGTGCTTGTTGGAGGTGTGAAGTTGCACCTATACGGGTTGTCCGTTAGGAAGCTTGAGGGGAAAGTGTTCTGAAAAGCAACGTACGCAAGGTCTCAAGGATTTCGGGTCTAAGTTGCGCAAACTTGTCTTCTAGCCCCTGTCTGTCCGTCTGCGAGTTTAGATCGTCAGCTGCCATCGGGCTGGGATCAAGAGAGTACAGGTCAACGAGGGCGTATAATGAAACAAGGTGTACTTGCCTTGCAAGCCAGTCGAGCCTCTCCTGCACACATGCAAACAACAGCGTGGCCAGCTCAGGTAACATATCCACCACATCTTTTCCGGCGCTGTTAGATCCACTAACTGTAGCCGCTTTGGTCACGGAATCAACAAGTTTCAGCAGCGCGTCGATGACAACCGGCCTACTCGTCCAGGGTCTGATCATTGGAAGCTCAACACCATACACTCCAAGGTTATATGCGCGGTAAGCAAGTGCCGCTTGAAGCGTTGCCTGCGAAAATGAGCAATCCCGTTTAACACGTGGCTCCGACGACGGAAAGGATAAAACGACCAACCACAACAGCTCCGCCGAGCTCTTTAAGGGCTCCATAGCCTCCGTACCCACTCCCCTCTAGCTGACTGAGGTACTCCACCATAAATACCAACAATTTTCCCACATCAGACACACGGAACTTGAAGAAGTCCCTCGTGATATCTTGTGTAGGGGTAGCCTCGGGTATCGACGGAGACGTCAGATCCGACGAAGCCGTAGAGGTGGCATGGTGTGCAGTAAATGAATGAATAGTATCCGTAATAAGGGAATGAACCGCGCCGGCACTGGGTAATGTCGGTCTCGATGTTAGGACAACTTCGTAAGTTGACTTACTCGATGTGTTCGTTCAATCTGGCCCACAGCTGGTGACACGCATAGAGTTTCTCAGCATCAGTTGCTAGGCGCTGACGACTCCTCTGAGATATCTAAAAGGACAGTATGGATCAGCACGAACATTCTTCAGCTGAGTTTCGTCAGTTTTGTCGCCGTAAAGGTGCTTCTCCCTTTGAACGACAACAAGATAACGATGAAAGCAAACGACGTCACACTAACCTTTCTTAGAGCGCCGTTATCATTGATGAACTTGATAAGCCAGCTTAATCGCTCTTTCCGTGCCGTCAACTGGTATGTAAGATCATGATTCGGTCGGATGATTTCAGTATCTGGAGCAATGGGGGTGAATTAACGCGACGTGAAACAAGACAAGAGTAAGAGGTAGAGGCAGAACAAAGAACGACGACTTACCACTAGCCACTACCGCAACGCTGATACCTTCTGCAGCACGCATAAGCGCTTCCCCATCGAGTACCGGAGAAGGTGGGAGGATGAACTGCAAGGGGTTGGCGGGGATTGGCGAGTATAAAATGGCTTGTCTCAAGGTAGCTCTAAGCAGATCGGGGAGGGATCTATTACACCGCATATCAGTATACCACGGGCAAAGGGGGGCAATTCAGAAAACCATCACTCACTCGGCCTTGAACCCTTGGACTTTTTCTACGTCCAACGTGACTTTAAGCATCGAGTCACCCGTTACCATCAGGACCTCAGTCCCAATTACTCCATCACCACCAACGTCCATGCTGCTCTTCGGATCTGCATGCTCGAGGTTGATGACTTGTGGGAGTGAGGAAAGCCCGAGGAATCGGTCACTCGAAGACTTGAGAACTAGACGATCGTTGTATGGAGTATCTGGATAGTGTGCTATGAGATGCATAACCAAGAAACGGCACAGGATCGAGCGCATACCTCGAGCACAGAAAATCACAACTTCGCCGAACAACACTCCAACGACCGCTCCTCCAGAAAGGAGTGTCAACCGTGGATGCGCAGGTAGAGAAGACGCATTCTGATAGCATATATAAATCGAACATAATGAGTATATCATGGAAATAAGGAAAATGCACGAGTTTCGGCCCGAATTCGACCGCGCAAGAGACACTCACGGCGACATAGGGCACTACAATGACGCCGTCGACACCCCACGAATCACCATGTGCCACTAGGTGGAGGACGACGTACACCCTACGAGGTCCAAAGCCAAACTGGTCAACAATCATCGCGCCAGGGTCCTCCTCAGCCCCCGCAGAGGCATAGGAAACCAAGAGTGCAAGCGAATTTGGGCTAAAGATTTCACGATCAGCGACGAGACTGCTGTCAAGGATCTCGCTTACCCGTCTGCAACGAGGTCAATACCCTCGAGATCCTCTACGCCGACTCCCCCGCTGATCGCATTCCGCACGACTTCCGCTACATCTGCCTCACCCTTCAGCTGTTCTGTTCCCAGTGCCCATCTTTGGACCTTGGTCTCGACCAAAACAAACATTTCACTCCCGGACGATGTAAGTGCAACAACATTACCCGGCCCTGGGCGTACTGTAGGGGGTGGAGCCGACCATCCCAAGAGGCGAGAGAGAGAAAGAGAAGAAGATTGCATTGGAGGGGCAAAAAGCCGCATCGTGAGGGCGTATTTTCCACCTTGAGAAGTTATCCCTAACCGGAATAACCTGCCCGTAGATGTTGCAGCTAGGTATGCATATGTCCCTCCAGAATCCCCGCCGAGGCCCCGTAGATCGATTCGAACAAGACACGAGACATATTCTTCTCCAGTGGCCTCGAGGGGAAGATATGCTACCTCGAACGTGCCTCCTCCCGAAAGCCCGGAAGAGATCGAGGGCCAAAAACGCGTCGCTCCGGTATGAGAGACAAGGATGAGACCCGGTTCGACGGTGCGCGAACGGGAAGGGACAATGGCATGATGGGGTGCGAGGGATGTGACATTTGTATGACTAGCGGAGGGAGGAGGACACGGGAGGATGTAACATGTTGGACTTGGAGAGGTTGGTTTCAGTGTGGCATGCGACCAGAGAAAGCACGTCTTTGCAGACGCGATGAGGGTGTACCCCGAGGCAATGTCCACGCATCCGGCGTAGGATTCCACCAGAAAATCTATGTACAACGAACGTGGTCAATCGCGTCACCGGCCAACCCGCAGCGACGCGCACCTGTGGATCGAAGAGCTTGTTTGACCTCCACTGGCAATGTACCATACAACCCGACTACCAGCTCCTCTGTTTTTGCAAATATGGTGTCTTTTTGGGTCGGCGTCCTGTCTGTCTGCGTATACACCCCAGGCGTCGGTGCTTCATCGACCTCCATCGCGGTCTCTGCTACCACGCGTGGAGGGGTGGCAGGAGGCGGGGCACGGTGGGCACCGACGCGCCTACGCGGTCGAGGTGGCGTCCCAGACGATGGTCGCGGTGTCGCATATCTGTGTGTCCTTCGAGGTGGCGGAGAAGCGAACGTCGCCATCGAGTTGGTGGTCGCAGAACAAGACTGGTCAGTATAAACACCCAAAAATATGTTGAACATGACCACGACTATCCCAGCTGGTTTTCGATGTCTTCCTCTGCCGTTGGTTCAGCTATCGCTGTCGGCCGTCTTAAAATGTGGACAGTCGTTCCGGTGGACGAGTTATCCAGTCTCTCCCGCAGCATATGAATACCGGTATTGTCTGCGAGACCGCGTCGTCTGCTTGAGACAGTCACCCGAAGCCCTCTACTATCGATCCGTCTTCCCCGACGCATGTCTTGACCCCGCGCAAGCAGATACTCGCGAGGAGGAAACGTTAGTTTGGCTCAGAGACTACTTCCAGCTCGACGTCGACCTTGTCAAGCTATATGACGAATGGAGCGAACGTGATCCTGTCTTTCGCAGCGTCCGACCTCGTTTCCCTGGCATACGCATGTTGCGACAGGACCCTTGGGAGAACCTTGTCTCGTGAGTGGACACCAAGTCCTGGTCCCGAAATTCAACACAATCGCATGCAGATTCATATGCTCTTCGAACAACAACATTGCACGTATCACGAAGATGGTACATGCTCTTTGCAAGCAGTACTCACCGCCGCTCTTGTCCCTCGAACCTACAGTTGCAGACTCGGACGGTACAGAAGACGTAGCATATCATCCCTTCCCACCCCCGAGTGCCCTTGCCGCCCCTGAGGTCGCAACGAAACTGCGATCGCTTGGTTTTGGATATCGTGCAAATTTCATTCAGCGAACGGCAAAGATGCTGGTCGACGAACATGGCGTTGTTACGGCAGATTCGAACGTGCACGTTGAACCTGCAGAAAAGTGGCTTACGACCTTGAGGGACCTGGATACCCTAAATGCAAGAGAAGAGTTGCTCAGGTTCGTTGGTGTGGGCCGCAAAGTTGCTGACTGCATTTTGCTCATGAGCTTGGATAAGGTAGGCTCGAATTTCTGGCTCCCAAAATCGGTACTAACTTGGACGCCATAGAGAGATGTTATCCCAGTAGACACTCATGTCCATCAAATTGCAACGAAACACTACGGGTTCCGTTCTCTTGGGGGTTCAAAAAAGGTCGCCATGACCCCAAAGCTCTACGACGAGATCAACCGAAAGCTGGCCGACACATGGGGTGGATATGCCGGCTGGGCACACTCAGTGCGTTGCTAGTAAGACAATGAAACCTGTAACTGAAAAGAAAGGCAGGTTCTCTTCACTGCTGATCTGAAGGTTTTCTCCTCCTATGGAATGCCAGCATCCCTTTCTACCTCGATGGAAGACACTCCAAGTTCAACCCGCACGGCAACTCCAGTCAGCTTGCCCTCGAGCAATAAACGAACAAGAAAGACTGTCCCCATTGACACAGATGAACTTCCAGTGGTTATAAACGATTGTAAAAATCTCGAAGATACCAGCCTGACAGAGAGGGTCAAGAAGAGGAGGAGAGTAATTGAATAGATGTACCATTGATTGTGGCTGTGCCCCATTATAACACGCAATACTCTTAAAGTCTGTTTGGCGATCTCTGCGTGCAACATGTCTCACAAGAATCCCATCCAAGAAATCATAGACACGACACACGAAAGCGATCGGGAAGACAACTCGTCCGGATCCGAGGCAGAACACCCAGGACACAAGGATAACTCCCCGGAGGCACCACAAGCGTCATCCTCTAAGCGCAAGAAGAAGAAGAAATCCAAAGCCGCCAGAATCTTGGACTCGCTGCACGGAAATGAGTCATCGTTCTCTCCTGCAGATCACACCGTCAAGGCCGAGCAAGGTGCCGGAGTAGCTACACCCGATGCCGAGACCGTCAGGCAGGCACTGAATCACTTGAAGCTTATGGACGCCATCAAGGGGAAGATGAGTACCGTTGCACGCGGAAAAAACATGATCGGAGAGCACAAGGTAGTGTTTCCCCCTTGTTCATAGTCGATCTTCCCCGCGCGTAACTATCTTTTTAAGTTTTGGGCGACGCAACCCGTCCCCCAGTTGGGTAAGCCAAATCGCCTTCATCCGGAGTTATGTCTAAACAGTCATTGTGACGCAGGCGATCAACCACCCACTGAGGATGGGTATATCGAGCCCACCAAGGCAATAGAAGAGGTTCGCCAAGAACCATATCCATTGCCAAAGGACTTCGAGTGGTCTATTCTGGATCTGAATGACACCAAGCAGGTATGTATTATGCGATTCTGTTAGCACTCTTTGCACACCAAGGCTCCAGATAAAAGAGGTTTATGACCTATTGTCACTAAATTATGTCGAGGATGACGAAGCTGCGTTCCGTTTCAAGTATAGTGCCGAATTCCTTGAGTGGTACATCTTTTGTTTTATCACGATAGACGACGAAGAATTAACGCCGTCCCAGGGCCCTTAAACCACCGGGTTATTATAAAGAATGGCACATTGGCGTCAGAGTCTCTTCGAATAAGAAACTCGTTGCATTCATCTCCGGTGTTCCGATGACCCTTCGTGTGCGTCAAAGGTAAGCTCTCCCGTGCACTCCTAGCCACCCTGGGTTGATCCGGTGCAGTGTCTTTCGCGCGAGCGAAATCAATTACCTGTGTGTCCACAAAAAACTGCGCTCGAAGCGACTTACACCCGTGCTCATCAAAGAGGTCACACGTCAAGTCAATCTCTGTGGGATAGCCCAGGCGATCTACACCGTTGGGCTTCTCCTCCCAACCCCGGTCGCAACTTGTCGGTGCGTTTCGCTCCTCCTTGCATCCTTCGGATATCATTACCTTTGATCCCTGCAGGTACTTTCACCGTCTGGTCAACGTACCAAAACTTGTCGACGTGAAATTCGTCTATGTCCCACGAAACATGACTCTCGCGCGCATGATCCGAATCTACAAAGTAGAACCCAAGACCACATTGCCCGGTCTGCGCGAGATAGAAGAAAAGGATGTCCCTGAAGTGGTCGATCTCTTCACGCGATACATGCAACGCTTCGACATGGTACCCCTCATGACCATCGATGAAGTGCGACATCAGTTCCTCAGCGGGAAGGGAGAACTGGATCAACCCTCGGAAAATAACAGACGGTCAAAGCAGGTGGTGTGGACGTACGTCGTCGAGGTGAGGAATGTTTGCATATTTCGATAGTCTCCGTATCTCAATCTTGTGCATGGGGCAGGATCCCGAAACGCACCGCATAACCGACTTCTTCTCGTTTTACTCGCTTCCGTCGACGGTGATCAATAGCCCCAAGCACGACGTCGTCGAAGCATGTTACCTATTCTACTATGCAAGTGACGCCGCGTTTGCACCTGGAGAAGATACCGAAGTAAAGCTGAAGAAACGGCTCGGTCAATTGATCGGAGACGCAGTGATCATTGCTAACCAAGCGGAATTCGACGTGTTCAATGCGGTCAGTTTGATGGACAACATGAGCTTCCTGGAGGATCTCAAGGTGAGCCGTGGTAAACCCGTTTTGTTATGCCACTTGGTCTCATATGCTTTCAGTTTGGTGCGGGAGATGGTTTGCTCAATTTCTACCTGTATAACTGGAGAACGGCACCACTGGCGGGTACCACGGCTGTCGGTAGTGCGGAGGCTGGAAGAGGCGTTGGTGTGGTTATGCTTTAGGCACGTCCGACAGCAGGGAGGTTAAAAGTTTGGTACCTCGTACCAGCCCACCTGCGTTGCACGTCCTTAACATCACCCTTGCCAGAACTGTCTCTATACATATCGTCGTACGCCCATGCGCCCGTTACATTGTTCAATCGCTATCGATCTCGATAATATCATCATCATCTACACCCCAATCCGGGGTCGGACTCCGTCGCTTGGATTGTGATTTAGTCGGGAAGGATGTCGCAGCAGTCCCAGTAGCTCCAAGTGAACGGCCTCGGAAACTTGGGGGGACATGTGGCGGGGCTGGCGTCCTTGAACCAAGAGTTTGCCCAGCACCCCATGATTTCTGACCAACTTGCGATTGCGAAGCAGAGGCTGCCTTTTCTTTCCCTTTCGTTGACGTCGCTTGAACAGGTCGACCATTGAGACTGTTTCCAGCACCCGTGAACGTTGGCTGGGAATTGGAGCGGGCATAAGTGAGGGCGGAGAGGCTGAAGCATGGTACGTACTGGAGGGCTCGAAGGACTGGAAGGTGTTGATGGTTTGGGTTCTGGGGCCGTGTACGGAACGACGTTGAAACCAAAGAACAACTTTCCGAATGGAAGATTTAGCGCGGCTGGTACCTTTGCCTCAGATTCCAATGTGTCGCTCGTAACAAGCTTCTGCTTGCTGAGAGAGAATAAATTGTCAGCAGACCACCACACCGACTGCGGGCTGAACAAACTTTGTGCGTATGATCTTGCTACCATCGGCGACGTCTTCTACGCCGCGATGACTAATTCCCTTTCCTTTAGTCTTGCGTCCCGCTAGAGTTTCACCCTTCCCCTTGAAGCTTTCCCAGTGGTCGCCACCCTTGCTTACAGTGGAATTTCCGCTCGCGACAAATCCACCTGCAAGCGATGACGACGGTCGAGATGATCCTGGTGACGACGAATTGAGATCAATTTTGAGTTTTGATGCCATTGTCGCGGGAGGCGGCGCTTTAGGTCGTTCGGGTTCCACATAGCCAACAGGGGGAGCGAAATCGACCTCGAGATCGGTATCAAGAACGCATATGCCTCCCCCTCCTGGTGTGATTTCCATCACAAGGAAACCGAATATCATTGAGTTGTAGCATATCTCGATGATATCCCCCTGCGTGAGAGCGGAGAAGTTACGCAGTGCTTGTTCTAGACTGTTCGAACATCAGCTGCGGACGGGTAATCTAGTTCGAAACCGGACATACACAGCCTTGGGATCAGAAATCTCGAGGAAGTGGACGGTTTGAGGTTGCAACTTCACGAACTTGCCCTTTGGAAGTTCTGTACCGGTGATCCGGATAGGATCGCCTTCCTCGAGTCGGAGAGTCTTCATCATCCAGTACGGAAGATGTACGATGCCCTCCTCTGCAATAAACTCCAAGACACCCGCGTGTGTGGATGCCGCCGAGTTCGCAGGGTTACGAAGCTGGAACATCCAGGGTGATTCAAGGTCCAAGTTCGTGAGATGGGCCAATGCAGATGGTGGCATGACAACTAGATGTTGAAAGAGATGAGCGTCGAGTGGGTAGACGCGATCCCGCAGACGTACTCTTTCCACCGTATGATAGATTCTCCCGCTCCCTCCCGGGAAGCATGGCTACACTGTAGGCCTTCAGATATTCATCATATGCCCTGGCTGGGGGACGTCCAATGCGGGGCCCGAGTGGACCGCCAAATCCTCTACGATGATCCAGGATGAGATCCCAAATACATGAACGGCCAGAGAAGACATACTGAGCAAGCTGTGCGAACAGCCCCCCTGGGCCGGCCATGCCAGTCGGATTGCCAAACTATAGTATCTGTCAGACGAAGTAGCACGTATCTGGAGACAATGCTCACGAAATCCATGGAAGAACGTGGTTAGTGAACAAGAGAGATGACAGTCACTGTGGTACGCAATGCTCCTTTTACGGCAATAGCCGTGTAGCCAAATCGAGAAGGAATCAGCAACGCGTCGATTTCCTCCAAAAAGTAGTTCATCTTTGGCTTCACCTCCGATCTCATCCCAGCACACTACAATGGCCACAAAATCCGCGCAGGCACCTCCCACAGCAGCCCCACGGTCCGGAGCTAATGCTGCCTTTAATGACAAGGTGAGCCGCATGAACCTCCCTCTCGACCCTCGTGGAACGCGTCTGCAGGGCAAGCCCATGGAACTCCGTATGTCCAACATGGTGGCTGCAAAAGGTCTGTTCGTGATGTCAGCTCGCCGTCACTGGCTCACGACTCTGCCCAGCCATCAGTGATGCTGTTCGTACATCGCTCGGGCCAAGAGGAATGGACAAGATGGTATCGAACTGCGATCTCTCACCAAGGTATTTCAATGTCATTGATTGAAATCGTAGATCCAAACCGCCAAAGGAGAGGTGATTATCACGAATGACGGTGCAACCATCCTGCGGAGCATTCAGGCACTACACCCCGCTGCTAAAATGGTGACCCTGCATCCGATACTTTAAAGCAATGGTTCATTGTTGCTTCAGCTCGTCGATTTGTCCGCTGCCCAAGATGTAGAGGCAGGCGACGGCACGACCTCTGTTGTCGTCTTGGCCGGTAGCCTTCTTGGTGCAGCAGAAAAAATGCTCCAAAAGGGAATCCACCCAACGATCGTTGCGGAATCGTTCCTAAAGGCATCTGTAAAAGCTGTCGAATACTTGACCGAAGTATCTGTCCCAGTAGACTTGAATGACAAGGCAAGTCTACTTCGTGCAGCCAGTACGTCGTTGAACTCCAAGGTCCGTGTTGCCTTGTTTGTGGCGTATGAGGATCCTGACGTTGTATTAAAGATCGTCTCTCAATACTCTTCGATTCTAGCGCCTATCGCTGTTGCTGCTGTCACTCGTCTCGCCACACCCCAATCCTCGAGCGTGGACCTCAGAGATATCAGGGTGGTGAGGAAAGTCGGTGGTACGATCGAAGACACAGAACTTGTGGACGGTGTTGTCCTGAACCAAAACGTTATTGTCTCCGCTGGTGGTCCAACCCGCATGGAAAAGGCCAAGATCGGTATAATTCAATTCCAACTGAGTGCCCCAAAACCCGATGTAAGTTCCCCGCGCATATATCTTGGTCTATACCATTTATCATACACAAAACCCAGATGGATAACACCGTCGTCATTAACGACTATCGCCAAATGGACAAGGTTATCAAAGAAGGCCGCCAATATTTGCTGAATATCTGCAAGAAGATTAAAAAGGCAAACTGCAATGTCCTCCTCATTCAAAAGTCCATCTTGCGAGACGCCGTCGATGACACCTCTCTCAGCTTCCTCAAGCGTCTCAACATCCTCGCTGTCAAGGACGTCGAGCGCGATGAGATCGACTTCTTATCGAAGAGCCTGGGATGCAAACCTATCGCCGATATCGAAGCATTCACGGAGGACAAGCTTGGATATGCTGATTTAGTCGAGGAGACATCGCAAGCCGGAGCAAAAGTTGTCAAGATCACCGGTGTCAAGAACAGGGGTCGCACAGTCAGCATCCTCGCAATGGGTGCCAACAATCTCGTCGTCGAAGAGTGCGAGCGGAGTCTACACGATGCCCTTTGTGTCGTACGTTGCATTGTAAAGAAGAGGTATAACCACCCAATTCCAGACTGACGTGGCATGCACTGATGCTCTTGTCTCAGGGCGCTCATTTGCGGTGGTGGCTCACCCGAAATCCACGTCTCCCGCCTCCTTTCTCAGCATGCCCAGTTGTTGAAGGGCATGGAAGCGTACTGCTTCCAGGCTTACGCGGACGCGTTGGAAGTCATCCCCACTACCCTTGCAGAAAACGCAGGCCTAAATCCCATTGCGATTGTCACCGAGTTGCGCAATCGACATGCCCTTGGAGATCGCACTGCAGGTATCAACGTCCGGACGGTGGGTTGATCTTACTATGATGAAAACGGATTGCTGATGAACGATCCAGGGCTTGATTTCCAACATCCTGGAAGAAGATGTCGTGCAGCCTTTGCTCGTGTCCACCAGCGCGATTGAGTTGGCGACGGAGACAGTTTGTCTACTACTGAAGATCGATGACTATGTACAAGCTAGATAATACGATCGAGAACAAGCACTCTCCGTGACACATTCACATCATGATTGTGTATCAAGACGTATATCCTTCATCTAGGGTGCACCCGGTTAGCAATACAAGGATACTGTAGAGCATAGGAACAACGAAAAAGGAAAAAGGAATGCCAGGACCGTGGATTGAACACGGGACCTCCAGAATCCGAAAGGACTTCAGTCTGTTGCTCTCCCAGCTGAGCTACCCCGGCGACGGAAATTTTTGTATTTTTATTTTGAGCACCACCTCGAATACCAGGGTCAGTTGATTGGGCCTCCTCGGTCTTGTCGTTCTGCGACATTCAGATCACGTTGCGCAATCAGAATGTCCGGCGCAGGGCCTCGCGAGAATGTCTTTGCTACGCGAATGGCATTGACCAACATGAAGCTCCGTCTCAAAGGCGCTGAGACGGGGCACTCGTTGCTCGCCAAGAAACGCGATGCGCTCACCACCCGATTCCGAGCAATTCTCAGGAAAGTGGACGAGGTGCGCCAGGCCCAGTACACTTTCTCCCGCCCGCCATGACTGACCCGGGCGAAAACCGATTTTATTAGGCTAAACGGAAGATGGGCCGGGTGATGCAACTCGCGTCGTTCTCGATGGCCGAGGTCACGTATGCGACGGGCGACATTGCGTACCTCGTCCAAGAGCAGGCGAAGCTGGCGACATTCCGCGTCAAGGCGACGCAGGAAAACGTCTCGGGTGTGCTTTTGCCTGCGTTCGAGGCAGATCGTGTTTCTGGCTCTGGTATGTCTCGTCGCGCTCTGTTGTGTTCGGCGTTTGGGGTTGATTTAGTTGCTCTCTGCTTTTTCAGACTTTAACCTTACGGGTCTCGGACGTGGTGGGCAGCAAGTGCTGCGAGCAAAGGAGGTTTATGCCAAGGCACTCGAGACGCTCGTGGAACTTGCATCACTTCAGACTGCGTTCGTGATCCTCGACGAAGTCATTCGAGCTACGAACCGTCGCGTGAACGCGATTGAGCACGTCATCATTCCGAAACTCGATAACACGATCAAGTACATTATAAGCGAACTGGATGAAATGGATCGCGAGGAATTCTTCAGGCGAGTCTTGGCTTTCTGCGAACGGATGCGCGTGACTTACTAGTCGATAGATTGAAGAAGGTCCAGGGAAAGAAGAAAAGGCAGGCAGCAATTACTGCTGCTGCCGCCGCTGAGAAACAGTCTACCACAGCTGTGGAGAATAAACCCATGAAATCGATCAAGGCAGGTAAAACCCAACCTCAAAGCATGACAGCCGAAACTGTGGAAAGTGCTACGGTTGAAACGAGTACTGTCGAAGAGGTCACGGTCGATGAAGTTGTGATTGAAGAAACTGCAGCGGCGGAGCTGGAAGCGGAAGAGGCTACCGTAGACTTACTGAGCACCAAGGATGCGGACGTGATATTCTAACCCCTCCAGGCAGCGGTCTGTGCATTCTTATACCGGCATATTCTGCAATGAAGTTACTGTACCATATAATGCCAAATGCCTGGCTGTCGTTTACTCGAGCACTTTCGATGCATCCTGGTTGAAATCAGCCGGTCATGATGCATATCATGTGCGGTGTGTCGCATAGATACATGGTAGTTTTACGAAGTGCAGCGAGGCCAACGAGATGGATAAGAGTAACAGGGAGTTTACTTGTTGAACGTGAGTCGAGGGTGTAATTGCATGAAAACCGATGACGTACGTCAACCATCTCAACATCATCGGATTTTTCGTTCTTCTTCCTGTCCTTGCGATCCAAAATTGCTCGTCTGTAAGGGCAGTCAGATGACGATACTAAAAAGCATTAGCATCAGGTCGACATGCCTGTCTTTGTCAAGCTTGATGGTGGTGATGACAACCTTGGAGGGGTGGACGCCGATGGGCGCCGATGCACCATTCGATTTGTCGCGTTGTACACGGTCGACGTGAATAACCCACTTCTTGCGGTACACTTGGGTGACCTTTCCTTCCCGACCCTTGTACTTCCCGCGCACGATTCTCACTTCGTCGTCCTTACGAATGGGCAGTGATCGCGTCTAAGCGCGAATAAAGCACGGTGAGATTAAGGAAGGTGGTGACTAGCCCAGAGGTTCCCCTTACGTTGTACTTTCCCCGCAGTTCCTTCGAAAGAGGTGAGGACATGATTTTACGACGAACGGATGAGGGAGCACTGAAGTGTGCTTTGCGGGCCTTGCGCCGCGAAGAGGAAACGTCTGTGAATGAGGGCAGTGAGTATCACCTATCGAAGCGACCCGTCGATCCATCCGAGCCTTGCCCATCCCATCCAACACATTGTTAGACAGGAAACGGAAATGTCACACAGAAAGAGATCGGTGATAACAGCGTGTAGCGGGACTGAACTGACCGGGGTTGTACTTCATCTTGATCTTGAGGACGTCGGTGACGATGTCGGCGGGATCGTTGTGTGGATGTGTGGGACAAGTTGTTTGGTCCAAAGTTTGGACCTCGGAGTTTGCCGAGTTTGACCTCCAGCAATGTCGCATTGATATTAGTGTCAGACATGTCTGCAAACAAGGTACGCCCAACCAAACTCAAGTTCAAAGGGGAAAAGACGAAGAAGAAACGGAAGAGAGATGACGATGAGGGAAGTTCTAGCAAACAAAGGCGCATCGAGGAGGAGGAGGCTCCCGACACCTGGGTCATGCCCGAGTCTCCAGCAGAAATACGCGGTCCTACGTTCATCATGCACCCTTCGGATCCTTCGCCTATCTCCGTCAACTTCGACTCGACACGAAACAAGATTATCTTGCACCCCCTTGATAAAGAGGGCACGTCCGACTCGGCCTCGTTGCTTGATCGCGAGCCATCTGAGGTCGCACAGGTATGGGTTACCACGCGTGTTGCTGGCTCCCCTACTATCAATCTCCGAACGGGTACCGGGGAGGGAAAGTTCTTATCTTGCGACAAGCACGGGATCGTCACAGCAAACAGGGAGGCTCGAGGTCCGGAGGAGGAGTGGACACCAGTGGTTTTGCCCGACGGCATGGTGGCATTCATGAACGTATACGAAAACTATCTCAGTGTGGACGAGGTTGCAGGTGGTGCCTTGCAGTTGCGGGGAGACTCTGAAGAAGTTGGGTTCAGAGAACGCTTTTGGATAAAAATTCAGAGCAAGTACAAGAAAGAAGTCCACGAGGAGAAGAAGAAACGTGAAGCCGGATCGGAAATGACCGTCATCGATGAGGCGAGTGTCAAGTGAGCCCCTTTTTCGTTCTGTTTTTCCAGGGACAAATTAAACGTTATTGCGTGTTAGCCGTGTGCATCAGGCGTGGGGTGCAGGACGGTCCGTCACGTCAAACGATGACAAGAAAGAGGTAAGCCCGGCTTGGTTCGTGCACCGTTCGGAGGCCGACACTGTCCCACAGTTGAAACGCGCTCAGAAAGAAGGTCGCCTGGCTGAAGCCCTGCTGGATCGCAGGTCAAAGCTCAAGAGGTGTGTTCTCCATCGCCTAACGAGCCACGATCCTAATCCGTGTACAGTGATCGATTTTGCTGAACCATAAATGGGTTTATCTGTACACGTACATTTTATCTGCCCCGTGTGTGGTATCGATTGAACGCGTGCCTTCTGGATTGACAAGGGTGTTTCCTCGTGTGGTCTTCAGAGTTCTTGAACCCAAAGAGGAAATCCTCAACGGTGGACAAACAAATGCACTGGCAGATAAAAGAAGATCTAATTCCAATGCTTCTTCCCAGTCGATAACTATGACTGCCGATACCGCCCGCACTGTGGCAATGCCTGACGATCGCATTCATCTTGTCCGCACTCTTTCTCGAGAGACTGCAATGTCTTCGAAAGAGTTTGGTCTCTTCACGGTGCGTTTCTGATTCCGTAGTTATGAATGTTAACTACATCTCGTCCGGCTGTAGAAACTTGTAAGATTGCAAGCACTGACACATTTGGATAGTTCTGGTGCGGTCTCGGTTGAAGAGCAGGACCCTACCGCATTAGGGCTTTTTTTGAGTGAGGTTAGTGATCAACCGTTGTCCCTAGTCGCCCACCATCATGATTCGCACGCAAGGTGAAAAGATGCAACCCCACGATCGCCAGGAGATATCCATACTTATGGCCTGTGCTGGCCTATCTTGACTTATACCTGCAGGGGAGGCGTCGACGTCGCCGTTTTGATTCAAGGAGACAGCTGACTTCGCACAAGCCTCGGTCATCAGTCCCGATATGGATCCGCTTCGCCTATGTGGTGTGTCCTGTTGGGTTGGACGGAGGGACATGGTTCATTTGGCCATATAGGAAAAGACCGGTGAACCTTTTCGAAAAACAATAGAAATGGACCCTTCCACATTCGTAAGCCCCTCGCCTGTCCTCTACGTTTATTTGTTCATGACCCACGAAGCGGCGGGCATCGTATGCCGCCCCCCGATGGGCGCACCGCAAGCAGCCTAAGCCGAGAAGGAGGCATAGGAGAGAGCGTATGGCGATGAAGATGGAGGTGGAGATCAAGGAGAATTTCAAACGGCCGGTCAACAATACTCCTGCTTGCCCCCCCAAACGGACCGAGAACCTGAGGGGGCCCATCGACAACGCAGTTGCTGGTCCGTCCAATACGTTGACTGCTCCCCTCAGCTTCCTGCGGTCGTTCTGCCCCTCCATCGAAGCCATTTATGGCCACTTCATCGGAGGGTGATCGCTGGGTGGTGGATTTGCGAAGGTTGGAGTGAGATCTCGTGCGCAGCGATCTGAACACATTTTTTCTTTTCGTCGAAAGCGGAGACACACGCTGTTCCAACATTCATGTTGTTCCTTGTTTACCAAAGTCTTTGTAACACAAATAATTACACCAATCGACCTTGCAACGTTCACTTCCGCCGCTGCTGAACCTCCTTTGGTTTTTTGTCCCACCATATGGACAAACACCTGTCTGATGAAACTGTGATTGTGGCTGCGCCTGAAGTTTCGCCACTCGTGGGCAGCCTTTCCGCTGCCAACCTTGGATTGCTCTCTCTTGCGATTGCGTTGGTCCTCTTCTTTAGTTGGTATCGTTCGCTTGCATCTGATTCCGCGCGAAGCTAACCCAGACCCAGTTATATCGTATACTCGCGGAAAATCAAAACTCAGAGGCAATGCCCTATTGTTAGTTGGCCCTACTGATTCTGGCAAAACCGCCATACTGTCGAATGTCAGTCGACCATGTATTTTCTAAAAGTCGGACATTCCTGATGGTGGAGAAGATCAGCTAGCATACAATCAAACGTTGCCGTCGCACACGTCGTTGCAGACGAATTCGGCTCAAATGATGCTATCGCCTACCAAGACGTTACGAGTGATTGATGTACCGGGACCCCCGCGAATCAGGG
>JBBPJV010000446.1:0-22722 GCA_038088915.1 Sutorius aff. eximius
GTAGTTGTTCGGGGCGAACTGTGGGCCTAGTGCGACAGAGAATGGAAAGAGCCTTCGGATCCGGCAGACAGAGAGGAACGAGGAGAGGACGCGCCAGTAATTGATGGACGCGATTGGAGGAGTGACGTGAGCGTGGCTACAGCCTTCCTCTCCACATCCGCAGCTTCCTCCGCGGATTCTTTCTGTTTTCCCTTGCTACTCCTTGCCTTGACGCGAGAAGCTTGTTCCTTCCGGCTACGCGATTGAGCGCGTGTGCCCTCAGCAATACTACGCACTACGAGTGCTGAGTGGGTTCCCCGTTGCCCCGAACGTGGACGAGATCCGGCCATCGAACGAGGCGGTGCCTGTACCGGAGGATCACCTGAATTGTGTACTGTGCGTGCCCGCTTCAGGGGGGGCGGCCCGAGAAGAGCGGTGTAAAGACTCTGAGGCGAATTTGAGGTAGATGAAGTTCCCGTGGGATAATAATGAGAACGCGAGGGAGCGGTCGTTGATGACCCAGATATAGCTGGGGAAGCAACGTTACCACCCCTGCGCGTCTGGCCGCCTTGCATAGGGGGGTTATGATAATAGCTGCTCCCCCCACTGGCCTTGCGCTTGGTACCTATCAAGCGAGGAGGGGCAACCGAGGTTGCATGGCTCTTGGCTTCGAGATCATTCAGTGGAATATGCGGGATATTATGAACAGCTTTGTACGAAGCATATGACAGGCGGGCACGCAGGCCACGGACTACCTAGAGGCAGGTGAGACAGGGGATGTTAGTCGGGCGTAACTCTAATGCCCAAGGCACAAGCACACAGCGGAGACGAGCAGCACATCCAGCCGCATATATGCGCCCCCGGAAGATGGGGATGGGACTGGAAGCGCGAGGACTGATGTGCCAACGCGTCTCGCGGGTGCCCAACAACACGAGACTTACCACGGAAAGCTCGGCGCTGGCCAAAAATTTTCGAATAGCCCTCTCCCTTTCCTCCCTCTCGAGCGGATCGGTGTCCGTTGAGAGGGACGGACTGTGTGGTTGTACGTATGTTACGGGGGGCGACGGAGAGGTCACCGAGGACGGGGGAGTGACCATTGGCGCGCGTCCGCTGCTGGATGTGGGAGGCATATGTACAATTGGTACAGTGATATACAGCGCACGCTCCTGTGAGCGACGTGAGGACAGCTTTGGACGCTGTTGGGGACGACGATGGGGTTGCGCTGTCCGCTGTGTGAAATGGTGAGGAGCGCGTTAGGGAGCAGCCACGCGCGACGCGCTCGTCTTATTCATCCTGATTCCCACGGTTTTTATACCCAGACATTCCGATTTGTGCCTGGTTCCGCATGTAAATATCCTACATACACTTCCAGGGCTCACATGAAAACACGATGAGAACACAAGGGTCCATGTCACCAGGGTTTCTTGCTCTTACCGAGGAGGGGTCTGCGCGCGTGCTGCCTCGTCCGTTTCCGGGACGTGCTGAGCTGGCCTGAAACAACCGGGTGATGCTGCCGGATGGGCCGAAGCACCAGGCGTAAGTCCGACTAATTAGAACAGCGACAGACTCCGGAGTTCACGCGCACGTACAAGTTATTAACAGTCACGTTGGGTTGCCGAGCGTGTTATCGGCCCACGAGTGGCACTATATCAGGTGATCGCCTCTGGATCAAATTCGCCATCCCGAAGGAACGCCACTTGCGCTAGCCTGGCCTTGCGAGTCTTCACCACGATGAGCACCACGATGGGGTGACGCACAGCCGGATCCATCTGCGAGGTGCTCCATCTCATCCCAGTACCATCGGGGCAAGAATCCGACGCGATCATCAGCCCCCACCACGGCTTCCAATCCCGAAGCGTCAAGTATCATGACAGCAATGCCAACCTGGGGCGTGAACGTGACACGCCACACATCCCTTCCTGTATCCATAGGCAGGGTGTTATGGAGAAAAGACAAGAACCTATCTCCCCAGTCTAGGCAGATGAGCGGATCCCACGCTCCAGGCTTCCCCCGAACAGATCGGGGTAACTCGACAGTCCGGAATGACTGAGTCGTCACAAGCTGTCCGGACGGCTTGCGAAAACCAACGACAATTTCCTATCACACAAGTAAATCATGAGCATACTACCATAGAGCACCGGGCTAGCGCACTGGAACCCCAAGAAGGAACGACTGTAGGTAAAACCTGAGAAGTTTTCTGTACGAAGCTGGGTGATTTGTTCGGAAAGATAGATTCCCGGATGCGTACTTTTCAAATTTGGCTTCGTCCGAGGGTCCTCGGATAGTCAAGGACGTCTTCAACTCGACAAAGCTTGCCGTGTTTCCAGAGTATCTGCCTGTATCGCGAGCAGTTGGACATTTGGTGATCGGCATGACAGCGTGACGTACCGCGAACACAGTCAACTTCTCCACCGATGACAATCCTACGGTCGCCGAGCTTGGTCTTCACAACGCTACACCACTGAACGTTAGTATTAACGTCCCCACCCCAACCTTGGATATGCGAAGAAGAATCTTCTCGATGACCCGGGGCCGAGGCTGTACAGTAAGACTCGAACGCATAACCATAATAGGTCTGACGCCGCTGACGAGGCTCCATCTCATTTCTGAAGACACGTTGAGCACTGCACAATGATGGGAAGGATATGCCCTACTTTTCCTTGAGCTTCGCATCGCTCAAGTGTTCCTCAAAGTAAAAGGTCCCATTAACACGCATGACATTGAGTTCCCAACCATCCCTCTCTTCATAAGGTGCTATGAGTATCCTCTCTCACAAAAGCAGGTGAAACCGGCATAATCAGCTGGTCGAAATGTGAACGAAGAACAATAGTCTCACTTGGTCATAATCCCTCTCCAGCTCATGACATGAATGTCAGATGCTTTCGACCGGGGCGAAGGTCCGTGGCACAAGCTTCTTTTAAATCGCGACCATGCCTGCAAGAGCGCATCTAATCGACCTCGTTCGTCTGGCCGCCTGATCCACCTATCATACCCGTATCCTAGGTCAGCCCCGCGGGGAGGATCGATATAATAGCGCATCGCAGAATCATTGAATTCGAGAACATGATCAGGGGTATACGAGAACGTGAGCAGCTGAGTTGGTTGTTGAAAGGGTGGCGGCTTTGAAGGTGCATGCGAAAGGCTTGGGTAGTCCAGGGAGATGCCAGATGGTCGTTTCCGAGCAGGTGATCCATCTTCCAACCCGGCGTCGGCTGCTTTCCGTTTTTGAGACATTCAAGAGACTGTCATCAGTCACACGTGGACGTGAAAGAAAGTGAAGCCGTGAAAGGTGTTTGTTGGTTTCTCAAGCCTTTGCCAAACACAGCCACGTGGAATCTACCGTGACCCTGGGAGAAGCCGAATACACGACTCATCACTGGCATCACTCAGTCACCACCACACCGTTACTTACCGTCCGTGCAAGGCACCCTTGATCCTGGATGGTACCTTTCAAGCGAAAAAAGGGTCGTGAAGAACTGTTCGTTCCCGCACACCCCTAACAGAAAAACAAAGCACAAACCTTTCGTGGTCGTGAGGATGCTAAATCGGTCACGATTCTTTGGTAGGAGCATACGCCACAGTGGATAGTCTTAGGTCTGAAACCTCTCGGGAATAGCACATCTCATCCGCCCCTCCGTCGCCTCATGTTCTCCTCGAGGATTGAATGAATTACTTGAAACTACCGCGACGTTTACGCTATTCCTGACTAATTGCCCTGGAACTCCCTTGAAGTTCTAGCAATCCCGACGTGCAAACCAAGCTACAATTTGATATTGTGCTGCAGTTGTGACGAAGCACGACACTGGAAAACCCGACTGTCGTCGTGCTGACATCTACAAATGGGATGTGTGAGCAGCTCAACACAATTACTATTACTAAAATGTCAAGTAGGGTTTACTAATTCTCCCGCGTCGTCGTTTTATGAATAATCGGTGCGTCCGTCGCCCGTTAGAGTAAACGCCCATCTCGTTGTCGTGTTCTCACCACGAGTGCTTCTTGACTCATTCGGTTTATCGTTAATTTGGCATTCCCCGGCCCTTGGATAGGGTAGGTGATCCTTCTAGCACCCTCAAGACAATGCACGAGACTCAGAAATTTATTATAGGAGTCGACGTTGGTCCACTTTCTCAAATCGGATCACATTGTGAAATCGGAATGTCACCAACCGAGGCTGCGGCGATGCTCCCTCCAGCAGTGCAATTGACCTCATCACGTTAACACGATTTTAATGCATGTCTGCGCCGTGCGCATCCATGCTTACACGGCCCCTTCATAAACCGGTTGGGTATAAGCCCACGCCGCCACTCTTTCCCATCCCAGACTTTCTTCTGCACCCTGACGAACTCGCATGATTTTTTGTGCGTACACCCCGTCCATTGTCACCTTGCAGCGCGACTGAAATGGGGTTCCGCAGTTTCTAGGAAACCGAAAACCACGACCCTCCCACCTGGTTGGCCCTCGCCATACCATAACAAGTGCTCCCAACGCGATTGCATCTTTCCGAATAGCCCGCAGACCGTCAAGGGCGTCTATCCGTGTCGCGGTGTGCCTGGTGGCTTTTACTGCGAAGGAACGTACAAGATCTCCTCCTCCCGCGCACAAGACACGGATCGCTATCTCAAAGAACTGTCCATGGCGCGCCGCGCTGCAGAGGAGGAACAGCAACGGAAGCGAACGATGTCCGAAATGCGGCGGCCTGATCCTAACTATCGCCGACGCGGACGAGATACTCTAGAGTACGTCGCAGTAAGCGATAAGAGACCCCCCGGGTACGGTCCTCCCCATCGCACAAGTCACGCCCCACGTTCCTCTCGACCGAGCGACGTCGGCCGACCGCCACAACTCCCATTCCGACGCCAGTTCTACACGGAGCATAGACCATCTTCCCAGGTCGAGGCGGAGTTCATCACCGACCAGATCATGATGCATCTCTACCCAGAACGACAAATTCAACCGAGATGGTGAGTAGTCGTTGTCGCCTCCATCAGATCCTGTACCTCAATGCTATGCCGCAGGATATGATTGTATGTTTTTATGCGGACCTTATGCATTCACGTCGACCATAACAGCCACGATTCTATGAACAACCATCTCACTGTACATCACATTGACAAACTAACTTAACGTACATCTGTACACGGTTATCACTTGCATCTTGACCCTAGCTTGAGCAGCTGGTCTGTCTTTGGCAGAACGCATCTGGGGCTGCGGACGAGTTTATCCTGATATGGTGGGTGTCGATGCAGTCCATCCCGGTGTATCAAGGCAGTGAGGACTCGTAGCTACTAGGAAACATATCGTACTACACAGCATGCTAATTTACTTACAGTTCCGTACGTTCCATCCGTTGCACAATATGTACCATAGCAGGAGCAACCCACGTCGTACGTGCGATCTTTACATCCCAGTCTGTTGATGCGTAGAGAACCTCGTTGCAACGGTCGACATTCCAGGTCTTTCTCACGCATGCTCACACCTGCGTGATAACTTCACCCGAAATGTTACCACCATCTACGTTCTACATCACACCCAACAGCTTTCAATCAATGATATCGGGCACCGCGGAGCCAGATCTATACTTATACCGTGGCTATGCAAGATGCTCAACCTACAACCCCACCAGAGTCGACGCTCTTCGGTACGGGAATGCTAGGAACCGGCTCGAGTATTGGGACACATTAAACCACAGTAACAAAGTATGGAATACACGAGCTTGAGCATGGAAAACAGCAATCAAAATTCCTTTAGAATTATCCACTGAATTCCTGCCGAAAAAAAGGCAGGTTCGCTCTCCACTGTATCTATAGTCTTTCCTCGCGAGAAAACGAGTCCGTTATAAGCAACTCCTGAAAGGCAAGAATATTAGAACTACTCTGTTAGCAGGAATGTGATTGCGAACTAACGTCGGGCGCGAATGGCCACGAGTGAAATGCCTCCACAAGGGCTGCCCAATCTTGTACATCCATCTCGCGCACGAGCTTAGAAGTGTTAACCAAGTGACGGCCGGAATCTGAACCGTTTGCGAGCGTAGTCAATAAAGTTGATGCCCCTGGGGCAAGATGACTAGCAAAGAATGAGTAAGGAAGATCAAACAAGCCGTACCAACATACGAGATGGCACGCTTGAGTGGATTTGATTTGAGGACGAATAGTTTGCGCAGGCAAAAGTCCCACTTGTCGAGAAGCCCTGTCCTGATGATCTACCAAAATTTGTCAGTTATCTCAGCTTCCTTGAAATTGGAAGACAAGACCTGTTCTAATAATGGATCTATAGTAACGGCCACCATGTTCCTGTTTTGTCGGTTTTTCCTTGAACGACCTTCAGCTGTGGCAATACTTGGTGGCCAAAAGTGCTCCTCGTATGGCTGAAGGATATTCGAAGGGACGACCTCCCGAAACGAGCTGACAGCCTCAGCTATGACCGACAGTTTGCACCGGTGTCTCAGCCTGTCGGTGTTGGCATTATTTGCCGATATACGCTGCTCGAACTCGTCAAAGGGGCAGAGGAGAGCAACAGTATGGGCGTACCTCCCACACAAAGTCGTGCATTACGTAGTTCATGGAAACTCGGCCATAGCGGAACAACCAACCCCGGTCTGGTACCAGACGTAACAGCTGTGCAATGAGCTGCTCGCCATGAATGGAGGTCGGGAGGTGGGCAATAAAACGGAGTGAGGGATCGGCTGGGGATGATAGGTGTCGATTGTCACTTGTATGTCCGTGAATGCCAAAAACGACGTACGGTCGTGCCAGCTGGAAGCTTCAACGTCCGACAAATGACCTTCGGTTTCCAAATTGCGATAGGTACCCCATGCGTATCCATCCCACGGGAGGACACGCACACGCGAATCGATTGCTTGAAGCGGCTAGACGTGTTGAACATGGTGCACAAATGATGGTTCGGAGACAAATTGACATACCCGAAGGCTCTCGAGAAAATGCTCATTGTTCTCGAGAACGATAATTTTGCGTATCCGCTCCCTCGGCAATTGCAACAGCGCACGCGTCAACATTCCTGGTCCTGCGTATATTGTTTGTCAGTCGACGTATTACCCCCCAAAAGCCAGTCTTTCACACCTGGAAATGCTTCGATGACGACCTTGTCTTGAGTCCCGGTTGGAACGAATGCTTCCGCGACCTTGGCTGCTGTGTCGGGGTTACGAAGACAGACATGATGCTTCACGAGTTGCGCGTTTGTTGCCGTTGGAAACGTTGGCTCTCCTGTTGCGCTGCAACGCCTCGTCGTCGTAAAGAACCATCGCTTGGGGGTAACCGAGAGCGACCGCATACCAAGTTTTGTGCGAGTGTCTGTCGAGTTTCCAAATGTCCTTGGTTCATTACGTCATTGATTATTTAACGTACAAACACGGAATGTATTCGGAGTACTCGAGGCGTAGGCCATGGATATTATACGGATCGATCTTGGATCAGTCACTCGTCCGCCTTGGCACGTATGCATCATTCCAGGGGCTCTCCACCATACTGGTGCACTCCATCTGGATCACCCAGGGCGATTCCGACAGGCCCGATTGAATGGCGTTGACTTGGTTCCCCAACGCTTCCCGCAAGACGCTCCGAGGTCATGTAGGTTTCGAGTCCCAAAACTAGTATCAAAGGCGGTGCAATTCTTTGTGTCATCCTCAAAAGGGCGTGGCCCGTATTTCGCGCGTTAGTTTCCGTCGTGTCTTGGCATACGTACAATACATACTGTGACTGGAACCTTGCGCCGAGGGACCTTTGAAGGAATCAGTCAAATCAGTGCCGTACATTTATCTCCCAGGAAGGAGTAGCATGAAAGGTATGCGTCGAGCAAAGGTCCACGAGTCTTTATACTATAATTTAGTGGCAAACTCGGTACAAGAACGAACATCGTCAGTCATTAGAATATGTCCTGAAAAAGTGAGCATCGTGTGCGCTCGCGTAAAGCTATATCATACCCTGCGCCCAAGGGACAACGCAAAGGGGCGACAGGAACGTGCCATGCAACAAAGACGTCTACAAAACAACAGATAAACAGCGATGACGTTATTGAACAAAAGAGACTGAGTCTATCCAATCGTGTATGATGCCTTTTCAAGCATGGGTCGATACCGCGGAGACGGGCATGCCACCTTGTACCCTTTTCGTAAAGCGGTCCCCGTCATCCGCCGAACGTCGGCGTTTGCGTCCTGTCAGGGACTGGGGAAAGATGAAATATTGTTCTATTGGTGGTCTCTTGGACTTGGGTGGGCTGGGCTGGGTGGAGAAGCCACCAGACGTGGGACTGGTTGGATTGGAATGGACAAGCGACTCAATCGTCATAGCTGGCGTGGCAGGATCCTTGAACCTCTTCTTGTACTGAGTTGCACGTGAGGTTTCAGGACTTGATACAGCGAATGATACTCACAGTTTCTAGCTCCGGTTTGCCCCGCCATTTGGCGACCGCTTCGCAGAATCGGACGGCAGCCCGTTCCACAGGTTCGGCAGGATAGTGCCATGCCAAATCTTCCATGTGCGTAGCCAAGTCAGGGGTCAGCGGCGGGATGGCATAGAACTAAGGTCCCAATCATCAATCCAACTGAGCAATCCGTGCCGAGAAAGGTACTTACTCCTCGCAATCGTTCCCTCATTTCAGCCTCAAATTCAGCCTCTGCATTTTCCCTACGCGGTGATACGCCACTGGCTATCGCGCTCAATGACGGGAACATGATTTGCGCTGCCTCTTTTAATGTAGGAAGGTCATCTGGATCAAACCACTCGAATACCGGGTCTCCCTCGTCCTCGTCGCTGGCGGACGGATCGTCTGACATCCCAAGTCCGACAGAGAGTAGACAGGAAGCGGCAATAGGACCCCTCCAACCACCAGTGAGGTACCCCTCCAAAGCGGCTCGAGTAAGAAGTCCTGCAAACAGCAAGTACCAATCTCTGGATGGCCGCAGGGGACTCGCTTCGCACTCGGATTGCGCCTTCCGAGCGTGGATTGGGGTTTGCGGGGACGCAGAGAGCGTTCCCCCGGATCTCTCACCCTGAGATTCGCGTTCATATTCATCGTCCTTGAGTTCCTGACCAAGCTCCGTCGCGACGAGTGCAGACAAGCGTAAAAACCGAGGAATGAGTTCCGAGAGGCGTGTATTTCCGGTGCCTGGGCCCGCATAGGTGGTTTCTTCTGCATCCTGTGGAAACCACTTGGACTTCCTGCGCATTACACTACCGTTAATCCCAGAATGAGCAAGTCCGGAACCGATACCACTGCCGTCTTGCCAGCCAGTGATACCACCGCCGCAACCGCCCATGCTCTTCCCTGAGCCGATTCGAGGGGGACGTGAGGTGGTCTCACCTCCCCACGCGCCGGATCTCCCCTTTGTTGGCCCTCCTGGTATTTTGAAGACCTGTTTCGCCTCGACACAGATCTCACATCCGGTATGCAGATGCCTTGGGCAACGCAAAGCGGGTGGAGAGTTTGCTGTTGAGGGGTCTGCACCTTCCATGTACAGGGCACGGATCCTGTCATTCCAAACGGCTTGATTCCCCGATTGCTTCGATGGACGATTAGTTTCTTTTGTAAATGTACGAGAGAAATAGCAACGTACAACAATCCGCTGCCCTTGCCCACTAGGAACAAGCGTTGTCGAAGGAAAGGGGGATAAATGTGTCCCCGAGAATCCGGATATCGAAGCGAGTACGATGAGCGAAGGTGGGAGCACACAGGTAGCACCTCCAGAAAGCGGACTTGCGCAAGTAGAGGGATGAGGTGATTGGCACTGGAGTACAGGAGAACTGTTTGAAGACAGCGATTCTGCCGATCCTTTTTCCGAAAGAGAATTGGAAACGACGATCGGGGGTGGGTGATGATGATGTCGGTATGGTGCAATGGGTGCTTGACGAGCGAAAAGATCATTGACGACGGTACCAAGTGCAAGTCGGAGACGGACACCGTTTGGCAGCGTGTGGGGGTGGGGCGCTTTTGATGGTGATTGAGACTCGCGGCGTCTGGGAGAATCCGGAGGGGTTTGTGCTTCATCGTCGATCGGAGGAACGGGATGAAGGGGTGGAGGTTGATCGAGCATGGATGTGACGACCTTTTCGAGGGCAATGGCGCGCAGTCTGAGATTACGTGCCAAACCAAAGTCTTGCTTCTGCATCCGGGTGTCCTCGTCTTCATGGTTGGTATCTCCGTGCCCTGCTGCCCTCGCCTTCAGTTGTTCGACGTCCTCGCCATCGCTGGAGACCTCGTCTTCTTCGTCGTACTGCTCTGGACGTTCCCGGAAGCGGAAGTGGAGCGAGGTGGGACCACCAGTACGGTCAGTCATGCCGAGTTCTGCGCGGGCTTGGGCAAATCTGGTGCGAGCGTGTACCCAGAGCATATGATCGATGATGAGCGTCCGAGTAGACTTTTCGCGGGGCGGGATGGAGTGTAGATGGTGAGCATGCTTGTGCGCGGGTGCCTTGAACGAACGTGGACCGGTTGGTGCAGACGAAGATGATTGCTGCAAGGTTGGGCCCCTGGACGCGGGCTGTGCTGATGGGAAGACTGGAAAGTTGGGTTGGAGAGAGGAGTAGGACATGATGGCGCGCCAACTTTGTACGACTCCTCTTCCGGTTTATCTTCGTACTGCGGGCTCTCTAATGCACCCGGAAGCCCCTTGGCAAGAAAACTCAAGGGTAAATTCCAACAGCGGCTATTCGTGATACGCGAATATGAACAGGAGCCAGTAGTCAGGGTGTAGGCTGTTGCCAAGTGGGGCTGGCACGCCAGCCACGCGCATACGCGATACTCGCCTCAATTACTTCCGACACAAGGCACAAACGGATCTCTAGACTAGGTACAGAACGAATACATCAAGGGGGGGCTATCAAACAAGTTCCGCAAGGGCGACATAAGATGGATTTCCGAAATAATAAATAGAATATACGCATTGCAAGAAGACGTCCCCCATGATCGCAAATGCTGTTGACACGAATAAGCCTTCAGAGCGACACGCGTCGGGGGACACTCACGAAACAGACTCGACCCAGCAATACCAGCCGTGCAATACGATGAGCCATCCTCGAGAGGACCAAGGTCAAACGCTGCTGCGGATACCTGGAACTGTCTTCCTCCAAACTCCACTTTCGGTGCCCATGAACCTATCGTCGCGCATGGAACTGCAGGATCTCAAATGAAGCGATCCTACCTTGATGGAAAGAGACGCGACGCACTCGCATATGTGGTAGAACTGCCTTGAGGGATGCGTTTTACACCAGGGATGCGTGAAAAGTAATTCTCTGCAATGTCCGTTGGCAGGATCATAAGGGTGGTACCGGTATCGATAATCGCAGGTAGATTGATGCTCCCTGGAACTTTGTCGCCGCCACGACTGATGTATCCCATCTTAACCTCCCAGTAGGCCGTCCTGGTGAGCGGGAGAAGCACGGATGTTTCATTCTTGAATGCACTCTCATCTACGCCGCCAAGCGTCATTACACTTCCTCCATAGGTGGTGGAGAGCCTAAAAGCGACGATGGGTTCTGGCAGCTGACCACTTGCATACAAGTTGTCCAACGGTGTCGGATCCGACGAGTAGGAGAGGACCTTGAATGCTAGGCCAAGGATACCGTCCGCGGGAAAAAGGTAGTATAAAAAGTCCAGTGACTCGACAAATACGCGAATAAATGTTTGATGAGGGGCCTAGTGAGTGAAGTCAATCACTGTCAGAACGTCAATGACCAAGGCCTACTGTGTATCCACCCAGTGCAACTTCATCTTTACCCAAAAGACCAAATACATCTCCAGAACCATACGCGGCATAAGCATACCTAGTCCCGGGCTCCTCAGAGGTACGCGACTTGGAAGGATCGTACTTGTGTGGCCCGGTACAGTCGGAACAGTGTTTGTCAGGAACCCCTAGTAAAAAGATAAACTCGACTTTGCGGATTGAACATGCAAAAAACCCACATAGGTCAGAGCTACCCGTGTCTGGGTCCACTTTTCGAAAAGTGAAGCAATTGGAATAAGGATCCAGGCACAATGGGTGACGTCTTACCTGAGAAGCTTTGACCTCCGATCATGATGTTACCAGACCAGAATTCTGTCCCATGGTTGACAAGTTCAACAAGTCCCTTGCTTGCGCGTTTCGACGAGTTAGTCGAGGGTCGCGGCAACGTATCAAGCGGATGGCGCGAACCCGTATTCTTCTCGTATGCTGCAAATGTATTCTTGTACTTCCTGAGTTGTCACCAGAAGCTGAGCCAAGCGAAAAAGGAGGAAACGGAAACCGCACTCGTGTGTGTATCTCATCGTTTGTGCGACTCCTTCCGCACCCAGGAACTGTTTTCTTGTGTCCGACTGAGCTGACAGGTGATCGATCGAGTTGAGTGAACGGCGCTGTAAAGGTATCCGAAGAGCTCGCTTTGAGATGGCAGGTATCGCGCCCACAAGTATTGCAAATGAAAGGGGTATCCAGAGATGGAGAGAGGATTTCATCTTTAAAGGGATGGAATGAACGTGCTCGGGAAACAAACACGATCAACGGTCTATATACCTAAGAACAGGCATGTGGCTGACAGACATTGGTGCCTTGGCGGCTCGCAGGATCCAAAGAGGGGGGACTTTGGATGCCTCTACTTACTCACAGTTCTACTTTGTAACCTCAGCGGGTTGGCGTGGACCGCTTGCTCGAACGGTTACACCATGGGGTAAACGTGAGCGCTGGCAAATCTCGAAAAGACAGGTCTGACCAGAGACGATACAATTCCAAACGGTCGCGAAACAATTAACGGCCCTCTAAGCATATGACATGACAGGTAAGTTGTTTGATGGACTCATGGCCAACATGATTTCAGTTCAAAGTATCAGTGAGGTATTGATGATCATTTGACCTTCGTGGGAAACAACCTGTGTGGCGCTTATCATCAGGCTATTACATAAGCTCAACTTGGCCATGGAGGCGAATGTAAGGGCCATTACTGGCCTGGCCAGCTCTGGCTGGTGAACGCTCAAGTGCGTCTAACATGAGGATGATTTTAACGGGGGGTGACGAGCTAACGAAGTAGGCAGTCACCCTGTCCATATAGTGAGTATTGAATGTTTGTAATGAGTAGTGTGGGCGAGCTTACCTCCAGTCGAGTATAACGGACTGGAGGAAGCGGGGACGAGCGGAACGCTAAGGTAACGGTAGTCCAAAAAGGAAAGCTAATGAGTGTAACGTAGGAGACAAAGTGTATACTATATACGGGCTGATTCTCCGACAGACTTTGCCTATTGAATAGAAAAGGTACGCAAGTTGTACATCGATACCATCCCTTGACGATGATCCTCATCGACAACCTTTTTTTTGTTCCTGCCAATACGGTGGCCAGTCTGCAAATTCCGCCAAGGATGCTTCTTGTTGGAATCTCAGGGGAAAGTTGTGCATTCCACCGTTCAGAGGGTATTTTTATTCTCGCCTTGCACCCCTGCTATTCGATTTCGCTTCCCAGCGGCCTCTTGCAACATTTACTTTGCTCGCCTGAGCCACCAACCCGGATCTAGGTGAGCTGGACAGTTCTTATTTGCATTGCGGATAACTTGCTTGCCTCATCTGCGCAATCGGTCCTTCTTGCGAATCCACAGAATGTGGCAAGGCAAGTCTGCAGCTACCCATTTATGCCTGTCTACGATCCCAAACCAGTGTTATCCTGTTGTATAGGGACATCATAGTGAAATATCTGTTTCTTATCTCTTCTGCCGCCGCTGTCGACATGCTCGATGGGCTGACCAGCGCCGGAAGTGTTGATTGGAGGTATTATTCTGCATTCGGTAATCATTATTTGACTCTGATCCTCTCGGTCCTGCTCGCTGTATCAACTCTAGACATTATTACCTCAAAACACGAACAGATGCGTGTCGTAGTGCTACCTTTTCCCGTGCGGACTGACATTGATATCATCGGACATCTAGGGTTTTCAAACGACCGTTATCAGAACGCTTGTATCTTGGGAAAATTCTTTCGAGCCCTGTTCAATTAGTCGGCTGATGGGCAAGTACGGATATACGTTGCCGCGATTCTCGTCTACGCAACAAAGACAACTTCTCGACCTTGTGGGCGACCTACCAAAGAGCTCAGCCACTAGAGTCTAAATTTTATGGCTCTGGGATATATAGAATACTCAGATCTCGTCTTTCGACTTGTAAGCTCGCCTTTCTTCCGATACTGTCGGACTCACCGTAGTACGCACTCCTCACCACTATCTATAAGATTATGGCTGATCGAGGAGAGCGCGCGACTAACAAGGGACTCAGTCGCGCGCGTGATAACGGGCTGAGGCGTGCAAGTACAAAAAAGTCTGACTTATTTACGTCTGTGCAGAAAGATAAGCACATGAATCTCGGAAGAGATCCGTGCAGTTGATGTCACGAAATTGAGACAAGAATACTAGATCTGCATGGGGCATTCGCGCGCTAAATGAGATAGAAAATAGAGGTATCATATCGCACGATATAACAGAGACATGTGGCACGTGGGCACCGTGCGCGCATCGGTGATGTGATCGCGGCTGCGCATGCGCTTGCTTACTCTAACACTATCTTCTCAGTAAACGGCGGAATTCCTCCTAGAAGAGATAATGTGTAGCTAGATCCTCTCCATCCAGATATTTGGGCTTGGCCTAGGTAAAACAACGTGACATGGACATTAATCACAAGATGCCAGGTTTCCAAGACTTTGTGTTCCCGCCAGGTTGCCGACGATCCTGGTAGGTCTAGGATTTGGTGGAACCAGTCCCAAAATGCACTATACGGAGCATTCTCATGTCGCCAATCCGACTCAAATGAAAACGAGCATTTTTACCTATTTCCTTGCACCCTATATCCTCGCGGTCCGCACGATGTGTCTTCTAGTTCTCCCTCCGGCCCAAGTTATTGTCCAAGTTTCGCCCGATCTTCCGGTGGTGTCTTTCTCCGAGTCTCCTCCGCTGCTTGGGTTGATCACTCCATCCCAGGTGGCGGTCGGGGCTCTGATCCGGGACTTGATATACTACCGTTTTAAGCAGCCGGATGTGTCTTTTATCGTTTGCATCCCCAAGACCAGGCATTATCAATCTGTGTACGGCAGCACCATTACATACAATGGCAGATCCTGTCAAGTGCTGCCCTTGTTCAGTGATGTCTTTCTTTCCTATCTGCAAACCATCAATTCGCGCAGACTACTGGATGTACTTTTCTCCTGGCGCCTTCCCAGGGGATATATATATCAGCCTATAGTTTAACCTGGAAAAATACCTTGTCATAGTGCCGATTTGATATACTCTCCCATAGTCGAGCAACGTGTTTCAAGCGAGAGAAAGGGAGAAACGTTCCCCTTGTTCCCTCCTGTTCTATTCTCTATGCTAGGCACATAAGCAACCTGGTGTGAGTCCCGCGAAGATGTTCCGCGACGTCCCCACGAACCTATGTTAATACGTGTAATTCGAGATGAAGTACATCCGCTCAGCCCAAGAATTTACGATCCGAATGGGCATCGCGTGGCAGGGATTTTTTCTTGGGTCAGTGAGGGCTTGGATGTATCCAGGTTGCAGAAACCATACTATTCAAGCCATGTTCACCTTGACGACCTGCGAGTTCGCAGGCTTCAACTTTTTTCGTCTCTGACTCATCGGAAATTGGTGGGTACCGCATGGCTCCGAGCGACCTTTCCGATTATCCGCCAGTTGTTGTACCTGGGTGGTGAGGAACTTCGCGCTCCATTCGACTGGGATCAGAGCACATGGCCGCCCTGTTATGTCGCAATGTTTCAGGGCGAAATCACGTCATTGGTTATGTGAGACCGTTGTAATGCCCTTCCCTTTACATAAGTTGGCCGGTAGAAGTCGCTGCTAACTTTTACTGACGGCGGACAGGTGGCCTTCTTGGTTTCACCATCGCGCGCAATGGCACACGTAGCGTCTTCGAAGCTACATGGGTCTAGATATTTTGATCCTTGTAACATCAGCAACGCTGCCGCTCGGGACGGCGACGTAGGCCAACGTGGCGAGCCGGCGGCCGATTGTCATGGCTGCCGTCGAAGGGTTTGTTAGTATGCGCGTGGGCGACCCAGAAGAGCTATGGTCTCCAAGACGCGAGGACATACCGACTGCGTCTTCGCGATTATCAAATGACTTCCGCCAGGGTAGCTCAAATTTGCCTTCGGATCTCAAGTGTGGTATCCATGCCAAGAGGTCAACGACGCAGGAAAGAAAAGGTATGAATTGGAGTCAGCTTCTCCGAACTCGTCTCAACGCACCATTAGATCCGATCGCTATTATATAGCTCGGGACGAGTGGACACTGAAGACCAGTGCAATGCAGTACGACCACTCACATTCTTTCATCGACTGGGTGATGATACCCAGCCATTCCAAAGGTGACTGAAAGGGCGTCGGCGGAGTCGATGGTTGCATGTTCTCATTTCCGACAAGGTACGGGCGTCGAAGAATTTCAAAGATGTCTTGCACGACATCACCTGCAAAACCGTGTGGATGTCTGAGCAGCACTGGCAAGCGCAGAAAATGCCGCTCCGATCACCTTCCTTGTATCGCGATTTCGATTGACCTTGGCGTTCTTTCTCTCCTACCCTGGCTGCGGAGCGGCATGCCGCTGGGCCCAGTAACACCGCCTCCAATTTTAACCAGCCGCCGACGCCCATGGACACTCTTCGGATGCTCGTGCACATGGTTATTCCCCCAAAACAGTACAATACTCCACAGGATGCCCGAGGCACAGGTAAAGTTTGGCAGTGCACCGACGCCTGAGAGGGGCACCCAGAATATGAGAACAAACCCCGATGCGTAAGCTTTGATGAGTGTTGCCCTGTGCCAACGCACACTTTATCGAACATTTCAATTTCTTTGTGCTTTGGTGGACGTGGAACGGGCACTGGTTTTTCTTGGCCTGATCGGTGGATGCAAGCGTAGACATGGAGCACGGTGGCTGTCGAGATTATCATAACGGAGCACCCTTTGATTGATCATCTATGCACAAGTTCGAACGTTGCTCCTGGCAGTTACCGAGCCTCTGGCAGTGTCAGCAAGGCCGTGCTAGAGTTTGACAGTCATTGAACCTTCGTCAGACTTTTTTATTGCAACGTCACACACCCCACCGTACGACCGACTTTCCGCGCTCCGTCATCGAGTCATTCCAAAAAAAAAGAAAGAAAAGGGAAAAAAGGCTCCCTCTCAATGACCGCACCCTGGCTCTGATCAACGCTACCCTCATGGCAATGCATCTAAATCGTTTTTCTTCAATACAGTGAAATTCATTGAAGCCGCCTCCAGTAACACCTGCTAAAATTAGCAATTAATTAAATAACAATCGGCGAAAGCCATTCGCCGCGCTAGAGTTTGCAAGGACCATGAATCCTCCGTCCGGCGTGGCTCTGAACGCCCGGTCGCCACATCGCATTCTCCGCACCACCGACCGATCGAACGTTCCAGCTCAATATCGGAACACAAAGAGTCGGTGGCCGCCCAGTGAGCACCCTTCGGCTCTCTCCGACACCACTCATTCGGCCTGATCGGCTTCCGGACTTTATCACCATTTGATCACTTGTATGTTGCAGCCTCACTGCCATCTGGATTCATCCGCACTCGTTCTTAATTGAATGCATCGACCCCCCTGAATCTGTTTCCTGTCTCAATTCAAGGGACCTCGTTTAGCCATTGGTAGTGCTGACCGAGTAACCCGAAGCTGTCAGCAGTGACAGGCCTGGGTCACTTTATGCCGGCTCGCTCAATGTCACCTCCCTCTGTCCCAACCGGCCATGAACGGCATACGTGGGCGTGCCTCGACAAGGGGGGTCAACGTCCAATTTAATTACTCATCTCTTGGCCACCGCGCCCCCGCCCTGCCAC
This sequence comes from Sutorius aff. eximius, assembly GCA_038088915.1. NCBI lineage: Eukaryota > Fungi > Basidiomycota > Agaricomycetes > Boletales > Boletaceae > Sutorius > Sutorius aff. eximius. The sequence continues at coordinate 17,801 of JBBPJV010000446.1, forward strand.
CATGAATGGCAGATCAAATCAAACGTTTTTCTTGATCGGCACCAGTACAGCTTATTATGTCGTTGATGGGCCATGGCGGTGGCGCGACCAGCCCAGCACGTTCGAACTATGTACCATCGGCGAGAGCGTCCTGGCGTTGATTCCGACGGAACGACGTCGTCGGTCCGTGGTATGAACATCTTTGGGCCGTTTTTCATTTCTCGTCGTGGCAGGCCTACCCAACATTCGGCTAAACACGTACATTTCCCTCCATCGAAACATTCCGGCAATCAATGTACAAAACGTCCAACATTCATTACCCAATAATAGACCATCTGGTTAGAGAAGGATGACGAACTAGAGAGCGTCAATCACACGACGTACGAGATCGCACTGGCCAGTTGGCATATGTGGCACCAATCCAAGCGAGGAGCACTTTGTCCGCTTGTCCACTCGCGCCAAGTCGACAGTGCACTGCCCTCCGACGTGATCGTCATCACCCCAGCCGCATCCCACTTATTGCCGTACGACCAAGTCCAATTCACAACCATAATCATATCCCTATTAAAGAGTTAAAAGACCCGTCCTAATCGAGTCAAACCTACTTTACGACTGCGGTCCTGTGCTCGTTGGTACTGCGGTGGAGCGCCCCGCAGCATACATGTATCCATGTCACCCCGAACAGGGCAACTCGACGCGAACGCAACCGGGTGCGCTGGGGACACAGCCTCTTTCGAGCTTCACCGAGTCTTGCACTTTCCATCCCAAGCACCGCGGTTCCCGGGGATTGCGCGCTCAATCGGGAAAGAGGGGTTCTTGGGACGAGTGTCTGGGACCGACCTTCCCAACGCAGCGACCGGCATTCAGAAAGAAGAACGAAGGACTGACAGAGCGATCAAGGATTCGAATCCGAAACGACGAGACAAGGACGGGCACAGCACGCGCCATGTATCCAGATTGACTGGTTTGACAGCAGACGGACGGTTCCCAGAGTCGTATGTACTATCACGACTCGGTTAACCGCGAAAGATCGCGTCGATCCGTGTATGTATCTAGAGATGAACGAGGCTGTTCACTGAGGAGGCTTTGCCTGAAATGGGGATATGAGGCCCCGAGTGTCTCAGTCAGGGTCCGCAGGCGATGGGAACCCTACTCGACGTTGGATCTTGGGCTCGATAGGACGATCTGTTTTGCCATCCGTCGAGCCTGATATTCGTGCGCGAGCGGCACGCGGCATGAACGACCCGCGTGCTATTTCCAACACTATCCAGCGACCGTGCCGCGACACGTCCAACACGACGATCGAACCGTTGATCACCGAGATAGGTACCTCATACTTTTGTCCCCACCGCCCGTACCTCCGAGGCACCAGGTGTTCCTTGTCATTCCCAACGGCTCATGACGGCACACGTCAAGGCGCGTTTCACGCCAGACCAAATGGATGGAAAAATCAAGTCGCCGGACGTAGCGCACTTTGCATCGTCCTTCTTCGGCTCTTTCCGTTTAACGGCGTCTGTCATGCATTGTACTTTTTGCCTCGAAGGGTCGCTTTGGCCAAGGGCCTCTCGTGATCGGCTTGAGCTCGGGGACTCGCTCGCGGCAGTCAGTCTACCACGATCAGTGGATACCGAATACCGAAACTGCGGTCCGTCCGGTTGTACACGTTGCCCTCGACAACGAGGCCCGGACCCGACACCATCTCCACTTGTCGTGATCCCACAAGACGAGGGGGAAAAAGGCACACACGGTATGCTCAATCGACATGATATCTCGCTGGATCTGGATCTGATTCGGTAAGCTATAAGGCAGTGTTTCGAAACGCTGACCAAACAATAAAAAAAAACGGCAAGGGTCTCGTGTCACCCATCCGGGAGTTTATTTGCACTGCCTCGTCTGATGTCAGGGTTTGCAAGTTGCCACGTTCGATTGGGACGGCGGGATTGGTATGGTGTCCGGTGCATCACGTATTATCACCTCAACGTGAACGTCGACTCTGAACGAGTCCTCCAAGCCTTGGGCAAAGCACACATGACACGACTCTCGACCTTTCGCTGATACCTCGGGACGTACATATTCTGACGCGTGACGCCCACAAGATACATGATGCATGATCGCAGATAGCGTGCTCGTCCGAATCGACGATGTCCCTGAACGTCCCGGGCCGACTCCTGATTCTTGCCTGCCTTGCGGTTCCTTCTCCTGGCCCGAAGACCTGAAGGCCTGACAGTCCCTCGACGCACTGCCCTCCCGTACCTGATCCCGAAGGACCGACTCATGACGCAATGGGGATTACAACCCCCACTCGGCAACGCCAGAGTTAATTCATAGGGGCAGTGCAGGAAAATAAAATACGTAGAAAAATACGGGATAATGCGAGTTTGGTCCGACCCGTTCACATTGTTCCGAGTACCGAGTGCGATGACCTCGGTGAAATCCAAAACGTGGCACGATGCGCAGTACGTACGTGAGCCTCATGGAATCCGCAAGGTTCGCAGTTCGCATTGCACCAGTCTGAGCGGAAAATCCCCAGCGAGAAATAGTTTATAATAATGGATCGACTTCAAGTCTTTTCTCCAATTCGAATAAATAAGTGAGAGCTAATTGACGACCACCGATATCTACGACGGCTAAGCTACAAGAATTATAGTAAAGAGAGAAAGCGCGACGGATAATAAAAACAAGGAGAGCGGTGCACTAGGCCAAAAAAAGTCAGAATACGAACGAGCAGCGGATGGTCGTCAATCAATATCAGTATAAATTGATACCAGTGGGATATGGGAATAGGGAAAGGCGAAGCGAAACAAGATGAAAGCAGGAAACCGCAATGTCCCGTTTGTATGATAGCTCGACAGGTAAAGTGGCGTTGTGGATACAGCGTAAAGGTCGTCTTGTATGCATCAGATTAGATGGGCATTGAGACTTGCGGCAAAAAAGAGACGAATGAATGTGCAGAGGTATTAGACCATGACACTCATGCCAGGCCATCCCTTCTCCTCAGTCTTGGGAACGGGTAGCCTTTCCGAGTCCTTGGCGGCGTCTAGAATGCGCTGACACTCGGCACCGCCTTCAGAACGTACTGCACAGGGATGGGCGATCAGCCGTTGTCATGCGTCAAGTGAGGATACGCACAATGTCGGTTCAGAGCATCCATACGAGCAAACGTCTTGTTGCATCCCTCGCAAGTGAACGGACGGTAATTAGAATGCAACTGTTCGTGGCGCTTGCAATCGTGTTGTCGAGCAAAGCCCTTGCCACAACCGGGCCATTTGCACTGGAAGGGGCGCTCCTCGTTGTGGGACCTCATATGACCTAATAAGCTGATAAGTACATGGGGTAAGGCAACACGTTCAGGTCGAACACACCCTTCAGGTTGAAGCTTCTGGTAAAAGTACTGCCACAGCCCGGCACAGGGCATAAAAAGTTGGCATCTTGCTTCCTCCGACGATGACTTGCGCCGGCTGTGCGTTCGCTTGTGACCGTCTGCTTCGAGACGGTGATGAGACCTGTGTTGTTGGGCTGGGCAGGATCTGGACGAAGCATCGAGGGTTGTCGGCCGGTGAGTGCAACGTTGGGAAGGTCTTCGTAACGGACACGCGGACTCGCAGATGGGCTGGGGTAGGGACTAGCACGGTTGGATGACAGTGCACTCCAGGTCCCATCGCCGCCACCACCACGCGATCCTGAGGAGGCTCTGCGAGAGTGACCACGAATGGAAGGCACCGTCTCCTGTGGGTACAGGAACTGGCGATTGATGAACTCCTGCTGAGATGATGGGGGATAGACCATGGAAGAGGTCATATCCTCTGAGCGGGACAGGCGATTATGGCCAGGACGTTCACCATCTGACTTGACCCGACGCAGATTAACGGCGCTGGGGTCGCCAGGGGTGAGGTAGGCAGACATGCTGGTGGGGTTAAAGTTGAAGCGGGGGACGGGGGAGCTAGAGAGATTAAAGGATGACTGGGTGGCAGCGACGTTGGATGGGAGTTGTTGCTGCTGGGGAGGGACCTCGTTGAGGCTGAGAGGGGGAGCGGAGTCGTCAAGAGCAGAACCTTCAAGAGCGTTGAGCTGGTCTTGAGTCATAAGAGAGGGGTTCCAGAACTGAGGACGCAGCGAGGAAGCGGTATCAGACTTGCTGCGCGTACGAGGTGGGATGTTTGGAAAGAGGAAGTTGGTATTTGTACTATCGGGATGTACTTGGGGGCCAATAGTGGACAGCCCCCTATGAGAAGTGTGGCTGTGGTGGGAATAAAGCTGTGCAGCTTGGTCATGGAATTGTGGTACGCCGAGCGATTGGGAGACCTCGGTCTGTTGAATTTGTTGTTGATCCCATGGGGGTGTTGTCGCTTGTTGCTGTGGTCGGTTTTGCGATGAGCCTGTTACGGCGGTAAAACGCAACAAGTACAAAAAAGGTAAGAATGGAGTTCCTGAAATAAACGTGATGATATCAATGAACTTGCCTTGATGGAGTGTTTCCAGGGTAGATTGGAAAGGAACGGCTTGTGAAGCCGCTCCGCCACCACTTACGGGGGTAGCGGGGACAATGTGAAGCTGGGGACCGCTTGAGACGAAACCGCCATCGCCCTCTGGGGCGTTGATCATGGGCGCTTCCTGTGAAAAGAGGGCGGGACTGCTATCGGGGATAAGGAGCTGGGGAGGGGACTGGGCTTTTCTCGGGGGGGAGAGCGTTCTCTCTCCGGGGAGCTGGTTGTGGCGCCAGTTAGGGGACTCGAAACGGAGGTTCTCAAAGTTGTGAGCGACATCAAGGTGGGGGGAAGAGTGGGGGAGGACCTGCGGATTGGAGGATACGGAGGATGCGCGGCTGCGAGAGCGGCCTTCGCCATTGCTGGATGGGGAGCTGTGATCCAGTGCGCGGGGGGAGGGGTGGTCAAGTGGAGCGGGGGTGACAGACACCGATACGTGGGGGCCGTTCTGATCAAAGT
>JBBPJV010000447.1:0-22676 GCA_038088915.1 Sutorius aff. eximius
GGGTGTGCGCCATGATGGTGGGACGGTGATGGGGTATATGTCCTTTCTCGTTATCTATCTATCTCTTTCTTACCTTTTTGGTTTACTGCTTGATATGTTTTCGACAAGGTTTCTGCTTTGCATTCTTTCTTCTTTTTTGTCGACTGCTACTCTCTCTCTCCTATGCATCGTACAATTAGTTTGCACATGTACATTGAATTCGTGTATCGTGGTGCGTTCGCGGCTGTTGTAGTTGGACTGTACACGATAGGGCCAGGTAGTAGGCACAACTCTACGGAGGCGCCGGCACACTTCGTTCCGAGTAAGCCGGAAAGGCGGTTCCCAGGCTGGCATTGCAGGTCTGGCATGCAAAGTCGCAAACGTCATTGTGAACGTCACTGAGATCGTACCCAACAACACCTTGCTTCCCAGACAGCATGTGCTTGGAGATCAAGTACTCCCTACGAATTTGCGATTGCGTCCAAACGGATGCAAGCCAAGCCAGGCGTTTTGCAAGTACCTTCGGAAATCCAGACTTAGGTTTCTGCGGTCTTAGTGAGTCATCGATAAGGGATGCGTACATAAGACGGTCGTGAGGCAGCCTTACTTGGGGTTTTCCCAGTCACCTAGACGGCAGGAATCTCTGCAACTGAAACACTCATCCTGCTCTTACGATGGCTACCACAGGTGCATACCGGTTTTGGGAAGTGCGAAAGGGTGGTGTTAATCGTTGAAGGAGATCATGGCCCGAAAACGATCGACATCGATTGCAAAAACATGCTCCCGGTCTCGATCGCCTTCACGTCTGACGGGAGGAAGATCGTGACAGCCGAACGTCCCACAGACAATCGGGACTCTGAGTGTCAAATTTGGCGACGCCACATTCAAGGCGAGAACATAAACGAAAGGGCAGAGGTGCTTGTGAACCGGGTCGATGGTCTTGGTGCTGTCGCCGTGTCGAAGGATGGCCAGTGGACTGTGTATGCTTCTGGAAACAAGATCGTTGTGAGGAACACGATGACAAACGAAGGGGTCCAAGTCGACGAACATCAATCGAGGGTTTGTGCGATTGATGTGTCCCCGGACTCGACCAGATTTGCTTCGGGATCGGAGGACAAGACGGTCCGTATATTCAGCATCACCACTGGACAAAGAGTCCTGGGCCCGCTCCAACACGACAATAGCGTTGTTGGGATCAAGTTCAGCCTGGGTGGCGAGAGTCTTGCGACCGTCGCACACGGGGATCCTGTCCGGGTCTGGGATGCGCGCACTGGCAACCTGGTCGCACAGACTCCTCAATTCGATTGCTTCCATACTCCCGAGATTGAGATTCCAGCTCATACTTCACTGATACATACCCCTATTGGGTGGTCTGAGCGAGGTGTTTTCGTCGTAACTGCAGCCCACGACCAAGTCACATGCCAGCGTTTCATGGTCAACCCATTGCCAGACAGATGCATCCTATCCCGGTTATGGCATCGGTCGGCTCCTGCCAGCAACGACCTAATGCATTGCGTGCTCGCGACCAACGGGAGATTCATTGCATATTCCGCGGGAAGATCACTCTTCTTCTGGGATACTTATTCAAACAATCAGATAGATCCCAGGGTCGAACTTCAAGGTTCAATCATCTCCGTCGCTCTGTCGCCCGACGATAGCTATCTCGCATGTGGCAGAATGGACAAGAAAATCACCGTCTACGCCCTCAGGGACATTCTTCCCCTCCATTTCATCTTTGAAGTAAACATTCAGTCATATTATTGGAAGTACTCTAATTATCTACAGTCCAACTCTCGTCTCCCTCTCATAAACATGAGTTACGATGTCTTCAAGCCGTGGATGGAACAAGACCTCTCTGTGGCTAAGGGCATGCTACTCTCGCAAATGGATTACTCCCCGTATTCCAGAAATCACGCATTTGCACTTCTTGCCCTTATAGAAACACGTAATAAACAATGGGATGCTGCAATTGCGAGCGCTAACCAGGTATCTTTCCTTCATTACCCCAGTTCCTCATGCTTATTCGAACATACCCAAGTCCCTCTTCATTCAACCGAGTGCCACCGGCCATGTCGCAAAGGCCGTTGGACTGTTCGGCGAAGGTCAACATGAGCTTGCGTTTGAAGCATTCGATGCTGCGTTTTGCCTTTGCGCTGCAGATGAAACCAGATTTCTGCTCTTGATAAAAGTATGTGGGTCGCATTTGATGCCCTGCTTCCACAATTGAGCTACATCAGGCGATCCTCTTGTTCTTGTCCGGAAAGCGAGAGTACGCGATAGCGCGCGTCAAGGACATTGTTGTTGTCGCAGACCCCAGTGAAAAGTACAACTGCCTCCAGGCACGTACCCCTTTATCCAACGTCGACATGCTGAGATATCGACCCGGACCGCATTGCTAACATTCCTCCCAGGTCCTCGCAAATATGTACCTGATGCAAGGAGACGTTGAGAACACGATGCAATCGTTTGAGCATGCATATTCGCTTTCGTTTTCCCGCCAAGGTTTTCATCTACTGACGATCCTACTGGTAAGTCTACGACTTGATGAAACACGTTTTTCCCAAAGCATGCTCAGCAACCTCGAAAGATATTTGGGCGATCCTTCGAGGAACACGAGATCATCATCCGCCGTCCTTTGAGGGGAGCCATTGCTGCCTGAGACGGAATCCCTCGCTGCTATTTGACCCAGCGTTGGCAATACAAATCCAAAAACGATTCGCAAATTGTTGGAGCATAGCGTATGTACTGTATGGATATCGACAAAAAGAGATCTCGCGTCTTTGGGTTGGGATTCGGGTAAAACATTAATTCGTACACAAAAGTAGCACCTTGGATGCAAATTTGAGATCGGGTTTCGTTATACAAAGGCAAAGACGAAGAATCAAATGCGTTCTGCGGAATGAGAAGTTGTAGCATCATAGAATCATGAGTCTGCGCCGAGGGACCAAAAAAGTACCCCCATCAGCGTGATGTAAACAGTCGGGATACTTCATCGACGATGCTGGGGTGCGAGGAAATCTTATATAGAAGTGGTCCTCAGTTGAATGCAATGATACTCGCGCCGGCAGAGTAAAGGATGGTGTCAGACCAAGTATCGATGTGCCACACCAAGCCGGTCCTGGAGACATCATCGACATAAGCGTTGACGCGTAGACCATTCGTATGGTCGATGTCGAGATGGTTTAACGCAACAAAGACAGCAGGATCCTTCCAAAACTCCACGTCTCCAAACGTGATCCTCCTGCTCTGTTCGCGCTGGGGCTGTTGCCATGGACGCACGTCCATCGTGTTGACAGATGCGCTAAAGATGTGCTCGCGATCCTCTGGATAAGCGATCCAGCAAGCTTGCGCAGAGTGGAGGACGGTATCTTCCCACGTCGTGATGTTGAGCGTGAACCCCTTTGGATCGATATCAGTGGCGGTCGTGCTGAGACGCCAATTGAAGTTCTTGTCGAAATCGAAAGAGGTGAAGAACACGACGACCTTGGGAGGGGTGACAAACGGACGATCAAAGTCGACGCGCACGGAGGCGGGTTCACTGGGCAAGCGTGTGTGTTCACCAGTGAGGAACTCCAGATCTCCGGGTGCAAGCGCGAGCACGTGGATGATGCCGCAGCATAGAATGGAATCTGACCACGTTGTGACGCGGCAGCTAGCATAGGACGCGGTGATGTCCTGCAGCGTCGATTTGACACGGATGTTGGCATTGCAACTGGCATCCAGCTGACGGAGGCCATGAGGAAGGCGGGGAGGGGCGACGAAGGGACGAGGAAATTTCAAGATACCCCATGTATTAAGTGTCGGCGTGTACCAAGGGCGAACGTCCTGAGTGTCGAATTCACGGAGAACAGGCATGGTCAGTTGCGAACTTGCGGAGAGGTTGAGGGCGAGTTAAGTCGGTTTAAAATGGAAGTTATCATCAGCACATGTTCGGGCCAGTGCCGCCTACGGCATCCGCCACGCATATGACTTGCAAATTGTTTGTGGTAAAGACCCAGGAAGTTCCAAGATTCCATCCTTGCGTGTCGAATAGTTTCGCAGTTCCAGTGTCAGCATTACTCCACCGCTATGTGCTTCTCTGGCTACCTGAAATTAGAACGATGATCTCATATACATAAACCCCACCTTTGATGTAAGTCTTGTCGAGGAATTAGTCCCGATGGTAGCCTCTTACTCGGGTCAAGCGTAGCCATAGCGTGAGGTCAAGCTCAAAAATATGAACGATGTTAGGCCTGCTAGTCCGGCGACTGGAAGCTGGCTAGGAAGGACTCTGATGCCGGATCCAGGAATACCCTGCACGCCGGGATGCACTCATCTTAGCATTACTGAGCCCCGCGCCCAGAAGAACTATAAACTGGTTCCTATGTCGTAGATTGAGTAGGCTTCACATCTATACTGTACCTGCTGTGATGGGGTTCAGTAGCGTAATGCACCCCCCGCATCCGATCCAACGTGATTGAGTTATCGCTTAGTATTCCTGTGAAACGGGTGATTCGATGTCTCGTTACTATCACCCAGGACGATCAGGGGCATTCGTCGATGCAATATACGTACAAACACCTTGAACACATGCATGATCGTACAAGCGAGTACTCCATCATTCCATGGCCACACTCTCCAGTGTTCACCCGACACTTTATCTTTGCTCTGCACCTGTTTCAGACGCACAGGCAACGTGACCGTTGACAGAGGGTGCCATGCACGTCGCAACAAGCGGCTGATCGGTCCAAGTCGTACCATTTTTAGTAGGTGTCTCGCTCAGGGTATATGTCGTCGGAAGGCTACCAGCTCCCCAGCCAACATACCCGAGGATGACTACAAATAGATTGGAAATGTCAATCGATCGTTGAGAGTGCAATAAAAATACACCCACCATCCGAGTTCTGAGCTTGTTATTGGATCTCCTGGCACATATATTCCTCGCACGAGGCAGTGTTACCTCCGCCGGTCTCTGTATTGAGCGCCTGGCGTCCGTTGCAACGCAGCCACTGTGCAAGTGGTTCCCATGCATCTATAATGTTATTGGTGACACAGGTGTCACTCGTTCCACTGTGGGCGTTCAACGAAAATTAGAGTGTAATCTCACGTCGTTGCATGATAATCACTGACGAGTTATCAGAGTCGAGATACTTGTGTACATCAAAGGCGAGGTTGGTGTGGCTCCCGCACGGGTTTGTCACGGTGGAAAGTGCAGCCGCGGAACCGCCAGAAACAAATGTTTGTGCCGAGGTCCAGTTATCTCCAGGGAGGAGGATCATTTGTGTAGTGGCACCAGCTTCACGAATGGCGGTGACGGCAGCCTTGGATCTCCATCAATATGCTTTGTACCATCGATAAATAAAGGGTTACATCACCTGGACCGTTTCGGCCCACAATGCGATCTACCATGAGAAGATTAGCTACCAGGTTAAACACCGCGTGGGGGTGTGCTCACGTCAAGGTCGTGGGGTTCGTTCATTCTGGGTACCTGTCAGTACGATCCTCATAGTGTAAATCCAGTCACGCACATTCCGAAGATGACCTTGGTTTCGTTAGCATAGTAGCTTGCCAACGAGCACCAAAGGGAAGCGAATATTTCGTTGGAAGGACCACCCTGGCCGATGACCTAAATTGACATCATGGGAAGAGACCATCTGCAGAAACCGTGGATACATACGCTACCGTTCCACCTGGCATAGTTGTGTATATCGATAATGCAGCTCGCGCCGGTAGCCAAGCATGCCCGGACCAAAGCATCGTACTTTGTGAGGGATGTTGGATTAAGAGTGCCAGTGAGGACATTGTCAGTCAAAAATTGCCACGCGATGGGAAGACGGAAGATGTTGTATTTATCGTCATCCACAAAGTGGGCCATTTGACCAGCGCCATCAGGACCGCCGTACTGAATCAATGGCGGATTCGCGGAGCTTGCAGAGTCTGGCCAATTGTCCTCTCAGCATGATGATAACAGTGACAGAGACAAACTTTACCATCACCGTTGGTGTCTGTCCCGAAGTCTAGGCATAGTATGCTGAATGATTAATAGTGGTATGTGGAGTAGGGTATTCTCACCAAACCCAGGGATGTTCACACCAGCATACTTCAATTTGCCTGCAGATCCAGGTGGGGTCGCGCCGCAAGTGGTAGGTCCAGTCCATCCCTACGATGGGACTCATTGCCACGAATCGTAAGCACCGAGTCAGGTGACTTACATTACCACCACCTATTAAACACAGTTAGCTCGACGTGAAGCAAGAGTGGCCAGCAGATTGCTTACGTTGTCTGTGTAGGCCAGCCTGTCCGTTGGCAGCCAGAGCAATAAGCCCGACGAACCCCAGAGTATAGACAATTTTCATGGCTCGGGTTTTCGAATAGGCCTGTCAGGAGTGATCTTCTAGCATGACTGGATACCCCAAGTTATATGCATTTCATTAGAGCACGCTTGACAACCAAAAGAAGAAAAAAAGTATACTTGAAATCCTTCCAGACGAGTAAGCCCCATCCGGCCTTGATCTGTCTACGGAGTTTGTGGTCCGTTGTTGCTATTCAGGGTTCTTACGATAGCTGATAAAAAGTCCGAACACAAAGATCCACGCAGAGATGGTCCGAGTCACACGGACCCCAGATAGTTCCCCATCGCCTTGCACGGTCAATGCTTCGTCCCCCTGCTGGTCTCGATCGTTGTTGACGGGTTCCGTTGGACAAGAAATTGAACCCGATGACCCACTCGGAGGCCGACGGTGGTGGCATTGACACTTGGGTTGTCCCCGTCATATCGCCTGTTGCGATCTTCGTGATTGTCGTGATCGTGGCACGGGCCCATCATGCTCGGGTCACACTGCGTCATTGGCGTGATTGGGGAGAACATGCCGTTGCCGCGCGCCATACCCTTCTCGTTCCACCCCTCCGCCGCACACAGCGATTCAACCAGTTCCGAACCCACCGCTTGCGCGGGTATGCTGGGTCCCCTGCTGATTTCGATTGTCGTTGACAGGATCTGTCGGACAAGAGCTTGAACCTAATCACCTCTCACTCGGGGGTCGACGGCGGTAACATTGGCGCTTGGGGTGTCCCCGTCGTCACGGTGTCGCTGGTTGTGATCTTTGTGATCGTCGGGATTGTGGCACAGTCATGTCACGCTCGCCCTGCACTAGTTTCAAGTTACACCGCCGCCGACGACGTTAGTCACACTCAAGTCACGCTGTATCGTCGACATGAACTGCGAGTACTTGCCGCTGCCGTGCGCCATACAGACCTTGTCCCACCACCCCGCCGCGCACGGTGATCCGGCCGGTTCTGAAGAATCTGAACCCACGGATTGCGCGGGAATGCTTTTTCGAAGCCTGAATGGATCTGGAACGACGAAGCCTTCCTCCCGTTTCTCCGGTACTGTCCTTTTCACTTTGTTCTTCCTTCTTTCTTCCTCGTGATGTGCTTCGTCCCCTTGCTAATTTCGATTGTCGTTGACAGGTCCTGTTAGACAAGGACTTGAACCCGATCACTCCCTGCTCGAGGGCCCGGGCCGACGGCGGTGGCATTGACACTTGGGGTGCCCCCATCGAGTCGCTCGTTGTGATTTTTGTGATCACTGGGGTTGTGTTTATCCCCTTCAATTACGCCTACTGGCGAGTACCATTGTCCTGACCCCTCCCACGCTCAGTTCGTGTACTTGACGGTCTTGACCTCACCTGTGTTCAGCTCCTTGGTAATGGAGGATGATGAACCATAGGTAGAGACAATTAGCCTGTACATGCAGTGAGTATAAAGTGTCTGTAGTGGGTGGTGAGAACAAGCTTACCTGCAGTAAACAGTAAAGGGCTGGAGGAAGCAAGGACGAGCAGTGTCACTAAAGTGACAGTAGTCCAAAAAAGGAAATTTATTGAATGCAGCATAGGATACTATGCACAGTACTATAGATGAGTTGATTCCCAACACATCTATGTATCAAATAGTATTGCAGTCTCAGTGTCAGCATTACATCACTGTTATATGCTTCTCTGGCTGCCTAAAACTAGAATTATGATCTCATATGCATAAATCTCACCCTTGATGTAAGTCCTGTCAAGAAATTAGTACCAATGGTAATTTTTTACTCGGGTCAAGTTCAAAAATACAGGTGATATCATGCCTGCCAATTTAGAGACTGGAAGCTAGTTAGGAATGACTTTGATAATAACAAATCCAGGGATATCCTGCACTTCGAGATGCACTCATCATAGCATTACTGAGCCCCGCACCAAGCGGAATGCAAACTAATTCCTATGTCGTAAATTGAGTAGGCTTCACATTTATACTGTACCTGCCGTGATGAAGTTCCATAGCGTCTGATGCATCCCCCGCATCCGATCCAACGTGGTCGAGTTATCGCTTCTTCCTGTGAAACGATTCGATGTCTCGTTACTATTCCAGGGCGATCAGCGGCATTCGTTGATGCAATATACGTACAAACGCCTTGAACATACGCATGATCGTACAAGCGAGTACTCCACCATCTCCATGACCACGCTCTCTAGTGTTCACCCGACTCTTTTCACCTTTGCTCTGCACCCGTTTCAGGCCCATCAGGCAACGTGACCGTTGACAGAGGGTGCCATGCACGTCGCAACAAGCGGCTGATCGGTCCAAGTCGTACCACTTTTAGTAGGGGTCTCGCTCAAGGTATATGTCGTCGCAAAGCTACCCGCTGCCCAGCCAACATACCCGAGGATGACTACAAATAGATCGGAAGTGTCAATCGATCCGTGGTGAGTGCAATGACACCACGCGCACCGTCCGAGTTCTGAGCTTGGTATTGGATCTCTTGGCAAACATGTTCCTCGCACGAGGCAGTGTTACCTCCGCCAGTCTCTGTATTGAGCGCCTGGCGTCCATTGCAACGCAGCCACTGTGCAAGTGGTTCCCATGCATCTGTAATGCTATTGGTGACGCAGGTGTCACCCGTTCCACTGTGGGTATTCAGCGAAAATTAGAGTGTAATTTCGCATCATTGCGTGATAATCACTGACGAGCTATCAGAGTCGAGATACCTGTGTACATCAAAGACGAGGTCGGTGTGGCTTCCGCCCGGGTTTGTCACAGCGGAAAGTGCAGCCGCAGAACCGCCGGAAACAAATGTTTGTGCCGAGGTCCAGTTGTCTCCAGGGATGAGGATCGTTTGTGTGGTGGCACCGGCTTCACGAATGGCGGTGACGGCAGCCTTGGATCCCCATCAAGATGCTTTGTACCGTCGATAAATAAAGGGTTACATTACCTGGACCGTTTCGGCCCACAATGTGATCTATCATAAGAGAAGATTAACTATTGGGTTAAACACCGCGTGGGGGTGTGCTCACGTCAAGATCATGGGGTTCATTCATTCTGAACACTTGTCAGCATGACTTTCATAACGTAAATCCAACCACGCACATTCCGAAGACGACCTTGGTCTCGTTAGCATAGTAGTTTGCCAACGAGCTCCAAAGGGAAGCGAATATTTCGTTGGAAGGTCCACCCTGGCCAATGATCTAAATTGACGTCATGGAAAGACTCCATCTTCAGAAGCCGTGGAAACATACTCCACCGTTCCACCTGGCATAATTGTGTATATCGATAATGCAGCTCGCGCCGGTAGCCAAGCATGCTCGGACCAAAGCATCGTACTTTGTGAGACATGTTGGATTAAGAGTGCCAGTGAGGACATTGTCAGTCAAAAATTGCCACGCGACGGGAAGACGGAAGATGTTGTATTTATCGTCATCCACAAAGTGGGCCATTTGACCGGCGCCATCAGGACCGCCGTACTGAACCAACGGTGGATACGCGGAGCTTGCAGAGTCTGGCCAATTGTCTTCTCAGCATGATGATAACAGTGACAGAGACAAACTTTACCATCACCGTTGGTGTCCGTCCCAAAGTCTAGGCACATGCAATGATCAATAGTGGTATGTGGAATAGGGTATCCTCACCAAACCCGGCGATGTTCACCCCAGCATACTTCAATTTGCCCGCGGATGCAGGTGGAGTCGCGCCGCAAGTGGCCGAGGTTGCACCGGTTGCGCTGGTACTAGTAGTGCTGGTCGTGGCGGCACCTACATTGACAATGGTAGCCGAAGCCCCACCACCTGGGAGACACTGCGAGTACCCTAGCGAACATACAATTCAAAACCAGCGATTTAGAAGCGAGGTCACATTCGACCGGCATGGTACTATCAACTTACAGGGATTCCCGTAAGTGCAAACTGCACCGCTGACGCAAGTGGTGGGTCCAGTCCAGCCCTACGATGAGACTCATCGTCACAAATCGTAAGCATCGAGTTGGGTGACTCACATTACCACCACCTATTGAACACAGTTAGCCTGACGTAAAGCAGGAGTAGCCAACAGGTTGCTCACATTGCCCGTATAGGCCAGCCTGTCCGTTGGCAGCCAAAGCAATAAACCCGACGAACCCCAGAGTACAGACAATTTTCATGGCTCGGGTTTTCGGATAGGCCCGTCAGGAGGGATCTTCCAGCATGACCGGATACTCCAAGTTATATGCCTTTCATTGGAGCATCCCTGACAACCAAATCAAAAAAAACGTATACCCGAAATCCTTCCGGACGAGTCAGCACATCCGGCCCTGATCACTGGCAGGCCATATATGAGCGCCCTGAGTTCACGGACATGAGGCTGAAACAAGGTGACTCAAAGTACTCGCCATAGCACCAAGCGACGCACGCGAAAGTATGAAATTGAGCCGTCACTTGACGTTCCCCAGTTCAAGGACCAGGAGTGCAAGAGTGTGTTCAGGTCATCGCAGTTGGCGTGCCGGGACACGACGAACAGGTAATGCTGATCAAGTCAGCGCACGCTCGTTGCTGTAGCCAGCTCGTCGACGTTGACGTGCGGTAGTATTGGCGACCTACCTCCATCGCGGGCACCTCGATTGCATGCCAAAAGCAGGCGTTTCCAGGACCGGGAGGCCGCGGAAATGTAAGCAATCTCATTGAAGGCAAATGCGACCCGGAACTCTGACTTCGCCGCCATTTGTTTGTCATTCGCGGAATCTTTGAAGCAGCCATCCAGTCATCGCGTGGGATTTTCCAAGCTTGACCGCAACAATGTAAATGCCAACAGACGCCAACGTGCTCAGGTATACCTTGCCTACCGTCACTACCATCCCCTGTTTCGCTGGCGACCCTGGAATTACTTTCTGAGATGCCTGCACGGCACATTGTACAGGTTCGACACCGCTATTCGCGAACCATGGAACGCACGAACAGCCTACAGTGAAAGCGACGCGTCCAACTCGGGCCACAGGAACATGGAACGAAAAGTATCATCACTGTGTACCATACCAAAAGAGGTCCAACTGCAAAAGATTAAAGGATATCAAAGGTACGTATCTTGTCCACGAGATACTGCGGGGTAACTTCCTTACGTATGCGCACGATGATCGGATTGTCGGTCGCAATCCGCTTGTATTCCTTGGATGAATGCGGCGCAAGGAGCAGAGCCCCAAAAGGCTGTCTGAGACGAGCGAACAGCCGCAGTGCGCGCGTTGTTTTGTCAAGAGGAGAGGGAAGCTGCAATGGCTGTGAGCCAGATGGTAACGAGATCCTCACTGGGATCCTCTGAGAGGGGATGGGATTGCTGTCCGATGTGCCGTGTAGCGCCAACGACTCCACGTCGTCTGCGATCATATCTTCATGCGGAAGGACAGGGTCAAAGAGACATTGAAGCCAAGGATGCACCAGAACCAGGTTGGTCAGCCCGGTCAAGTCATCCGACGTCCTAATCTCAACCTCCCCGAGCGCCGACGCTGTGACACGGTAGACGCGCACGGGAGAGTCGTCTACAGCAGAGCATGGACCGCTGACCGCTCTTAGTAGAAAGACAATACATGACAGACTCAGGCGGCGACTAATGAGGCGGGGCGTCGGAAGAAGTACAAGTCGGTCGTATAACTCCATGGCGGAATCATGAAGTGTCGAGGATGATTGGAGTTCGTCAAGCTGTGTCTCCATCTCGTCATCAGGGATGGGCGAAGGGGTATGTGATGACGAGTCACCATACACAGTGATGTCGGCCGGCAGGCAACTATTATAATCCGACGCCTTGCCTGTCCAGGCGAGGATCATGGCGTCCCCAGAACGTGTGAGGACCTCTTGTAAGAGACGGCCGAGCGCACGGCGCTGGCCTTCGCCATACGTGACCGGAATAGAAACATCAAATATGCCGAACAAAGAGTACGCAATGTCTTCTTGCTTCGTGGCAGAACGATTTGAGGCAAGGCGGAGTTTCTGGGGGACATTCTCCGAGCCAGGGCGCAAGGAGAGAAGTTCCTTCGTATCGATTCCGGTGGCGCGCGCCATCTCCTGCATGATGACAGCGGATTCCTTGTGATTCCAGGTATCCACATGGAGAAGATAAGGTTTCCAGTCTTCAGTGTAGAACCGAATGACCTTGGATGCGAAGAATTCTTGCAGAGTCCATGCGCGGGTATTCCATAGACTCCTCTCCAGAGCTCCAATATCCGAGTCGGAGAATACACCCATGAGGTGAATAACGGTGAGCGACGATTCGTGATACCATTGAAACATCGAAGTCAGCGATTCTTGTAACGCTGCGCCGTCCACCTTGTTGATACAGCAAGTATCGCTCCAGGCCCAGCGAAAACCTGCATCCCGAACTATCGTGCAGAACATTAGTAACTTCATGATCCCAGGCGATCCTGGGAGGTCGTGTACCGATTCATGCAGTATATCGTGATACAGAGGCTCGTCTCCATCCCACGTATGGGAAAACGTGGCATATCGGAAGTACTCTCGTACCTCCCGGTCGATGCCAGCATTGTCAATGCGTAATACCATTGATGAAACCAAATGTTTGAACTTTGGATCAGCCTCAAACACGCGAATCCGCTCCTGTTCATCACAGAGATGACCATTCTTCGTGTCGATGAGGACGAGCGGAAAATCGCGTTGAATCTGCTTGGCGAAGCTGTGGATGATGGTTACCGTCTGCAACGGATTCACATAGCGATTATGTAGTTCTGTCAGAAGTAGAACGTTATCATCAGATTTTCGACGCGACATAAAACATATTTACCGCGAATGTGACGATCAGGTGATTGTTTGACCCTCGAAAGCATCTCACTTAGTGCTTCGATTGCTTCGTCGTAACGACCAGCGCCATGCAACGCCGCATGTTTCTCCTGATATCCCTGCGGGTGTGCTGGATCAAGTAGAATTCCCTACGATGCACGGCATTCGTTAATCTGCATAACCAGAGGCAAAGACACATACAGCATTTGCATCTGTCAGTGCCGCCTCCCAGTCGCCCATTGCCGCGCGTGCTTTGCTTCGCTTAATCAGAAGGCAGGCCGACGATGGCTCTAGGGCCAATGCTGAAGAGTAGTAGGCAGCAGCTTCACATGGGGCAGAATCCACAACCACATCCCCGAGCTCCTCCAATTTGTCCAAGCACTGCTTCCTGAAATCTGCGGGAACATCAATAACGACGGGAGAAAAACAAGCGAAAACTTTCTTACTGGTGATCCAGTCTACCTGCTCCCTCGTGTTCGTGTCTACGCTAAGATCCATCTCAAGGAAGGAAGTTGCTGCGTCCCCGATAAGGCCCATGGCAAACAGCGCCTCGCACCTTTTCCGACCAATCCAGAACCCCATAGAATCGAAATCCCACCCAGTGATCTTTGGTAGGCATTCAGTGACTGTCCTGGTGACTGGGGGATGAACCGTACCAGAGAGATAGTCGTCAGCTCTGGAAACTGAGAACACTTTCCAGGATCTTTTGTCGACATTAAAAGATGTAGCGCGCGGTCATGATCATGTGATTCGAATGCCGATTCTGCCAGAAGCATGGACATGTACGTCTGCCAGTGCAGATGGTATGAACAATATGTTTGCGACGGACAAGCGGCGCAACACGCTACCTGAACAACGTGGTAGGGAGATAAATTTCCGGAGAGGGATTTGATCAAATCACTCGTACGAGCAATAGCATGGCGATGTAGTCCGGCAAGGAACAAGATGACAGACTGGATAGAAATGTAAGATTCATGAGACCGGACAGCCTTCATGGAACATACCTTGACGAGTAGAAGGTAATTTACTTGATCTGCTCTGCAGTAACTGAATGCGAGATCAAATGCCTGCATGGAATCCTCATGTTTACCCTGACCGCAGAGCGCAACGCTCTTTGCAATGCATCCTATAACTGACGGTTGGATATCAATCGACTGGAGATTGATATAGTTCAATTTCGCGTCGGAGAAAGAAAAATGATTAAATACCATCTCGGCGCTGACGAGTGCCTCGTTCCACTTTTTCAAACGCGCTTGAATCAGGGCATGGTTGGCGAATGGGTAGTGAGATTGACCGTTCAACACAATATCACGAGATAGTATCCCCAAGACAGAATCCAGTTCTCCTTGAAACCACAGTTCCCTCAGGACACTAGAAAGATGCATGAACTATTCAAGGATTAGACAGCTTTCGTGTGGGTCTGATATCACGAGGTCCTCACCACGCCGTTCTCCTGCTCAATCGAGGGAGAAAGAGATCAATTATCGGAACAGTCAAGAAAGGATATACTTACACGGTCTACATCCTCGGATATGTTACCGGTGAGACTCCAGATAGAAATTCTGTCTTCTCCGGCAGTGACGAGATGGTTGCTGTTGGGTGAGATGGCAATGGTACAACCATTGTACCCAAGTGCGTGTGCAGAGTGACTCCAGGCATGGGTCCTGTGATCCCACAAACGTAGGATATGTTTATCGAGGTAAGCCAATGCGTTACGACTGCGCGAAATCGCGAGGTGTGTTTTTGTGGCAGTGTCGCTACCGCGAGGAAATTCGAGAAGTATGGCCCCTGTGAGGGCATCGATCCACCGCTGCGTCGACCGTGTTGATGTGAGGATCCGGTCATCACGCCACCAAACAAGGGATTCGGAGAAGAAGTCAGGAGCTTCGACAAGCAGCTCCCCGCTGCGACTGTCCCAGATACGTAAGCAGTCATAGATGCCCGCAGTAGCGACGTGGTCTCCGTCAGGTGAGAATGCGATGCATTCCACGCGATTATTGTGTTTCAACGGGCCAACGAGCCGCTGGCCTGTCGCGAGACTGGAAATGTTTGCTGTGCGGTCGCTCGACCCGCTAGCGAATCTTGTCGAGCCTGGTGACACATCCAGCGCACTGACCCACCCCTCGGTATGCTGTGTCGATTCGACGGCCCTTTGTTGCGTGCTTGCGTCCCAAACGGTGACTGTGCCACCTAATCCACCGCTCACGATCCATTTCCCGTCACTGGAGATGGCGACGACGAGAACTGAGCCATCCGCATGCATGGTCGTTCCCATCTTCTGTCCCTCGCTTATGCGCCATTGTTGAATCGTCCCGTCATCGCAACCCGTCACTATGTATGTCCCATCGGGCGAGAAAGCGACTGATCGTATCCCGTTATTATGAACGATTTCCATCGGTTTCGAGGAACCTTGATAGACCGATGATAAGTGAGCGCTAGTGACACGCAAACATTTACGTACCAGATCGGGTCGACATCCTTCAACCAGCAAAGTCGGACAAAGTGAGACAAATTCGCCCTGGTAAAAGGTTGAAGGCATCAGCCAGGGGAGAAGAAAGGCCGTTTGGCCAAGCAGTCTTTTTACGCCGAAACGTTCCTGTAAAGATGCTGCGAAAGCCGCGCTCATCTCTACTTACGTTACTCGAGGTGGCGATAACAATACCCCCTTAATCTGTGGTGTACGAACTTACGTGATCAAGAGGGGGTCAACATTCCTTTTATAGACAGGCCACGCTTCCTGCCAAGTGTCAGCATTTACCGCTTCGAGTTATCCTGTACGGGCCAGTCATACTGCCTTCATTGAGGCCATACTAGGGAAGCTCTCGAGCGCCCCCCTCACGCAAAGAAAGCCTGGGGTTCTCCCTACATTCCTTATCCCCCTTTTACCTTTTTTTTTCTCCTGGCAGCGGCGTGGACAACGTCGTGTACCGCTTCGGCACCTCAATATTGAAACATGTCACCCCAGTTGACCGCAAGACGAATCGCGATCAACGGTGTGTGCATTGCATTGCATTTCTTTTCGAGGGAGCGGGTGCTTTCTGGCTTGGGAATGTTCTGGTCGCTCACGCTCTCGTTTTTATAGTTGCGCTACTTATAGTGTCGCAGGTCTGTCACCGATTCCAGCCACTTGCTGGCGACGAAGACTGATTGAATCTGTAATGCCTTGTGTGTACCATCAAGATTGCAGCACATTATGCCTACCGTGTGTGTGTTGTTCACCCCATTCACTGGTTCTCTCGTGTTCACATCAACATTCTCCCGGCTTTTTCTCCTGTGCTTCACATTGCCCCTTCGTTAGTGGTTCATCGGTCAGGGGCAAGTGGATAAGAAAACAGAGAAGCATCGCGCGCAAATACTAGCCAAGTTGGGAAAGAAAGGGCTGAAACTCGACGAATATGAAGGTGCGCAGATCCACATCCATATTCTACCATACACGTATCAAGTACCCATAGTGTCCATATCAAACGAAGTCGTATGTCCCGATGATATCCACGTACACTTTAAAGGTAAGGTGTTGTCTGTGTATTCGTCGTTACCCGCTTGTTCTGATCACGTCGGCTGACTTGCGTGGTACAGACATAGGCGGCCTTGATCCCATCATCGCTTCTCTTCGCGAATCCGTCATATATCCACTAATGTACCCACACCTCTTCACGGCCTCTTCGTCACTCCTCAGTGCGCCAAAGGGTGTCCTTCTTTATGGTCCACCTGGATGCGGCAAAACCATGCTTGCACGTGCCCTTGCCAAAGAATCGGGAGCTACATTTATCAACATTCCCGCATCAGTCCTCACCAACAAGTGGTTCGGAGAGTCAAACAAACTCGTCGCGGGGTTGTTCAGTCTTGCTCGAAAGATGCAACCAGCGATCATCTTTGTGGATGAGATAGATACCTTTTTGAGGGAGCGGAGAACGGATGATCACGAGGTGATGAGCATGATAAAGGCAGAATTTATGACGTGCGCCGCAATTTTCCTCAACCCGCCCTTCATTTGGCATTCTCTGAGGCATAGATGATGCAGGTCGTGGGATGGATTGACTTCGGGAGAGGATCGAATAATGGTTCTTGGGGCGACGAACCGACCCATGGACATCGACCCTGCTATCTTGCGTCGCATGCCAAAGCGGTTTGCTGTTGGCCTGCCAAATGCGGAGCAACGGTTCAAGATACTATCCCTAGTAAAGTTTTGATCGAAAAGTTTCTCCACCGTCGCAGCTAATCACTGAGATCTATAGATGTTGAAAGACACCAGGCTCGATCCTTCTCTGACGCTTGAAGTGCTCGCAACCAAGACGGTCGGCTTCTCAGGTTCAGACCTTCGCGAACTGTGTCGAAATGCTGCCATGGTACCCGTGCGGGAATGCATGCGAGAGATGGCCCATGACGAGGAAGCGATTAAGAAAGTGGGGGAAGAGGTCAGTCCAGTTGTCCGTTGTTCTGCGTCGCTCACTGTGTTTTCGGTTTAGGGATTCACTATGCGCCCCTTGACGTTGAACGATTTCTATGATGCCGAAGGGTCGACATTGGCGCTGACAGACCCCGACCCGGAGGATGAACCACTGCCAGTCGACCCCGACCGCGGCACGTTGGCTGTGGGGAAGCAACTAATAGAGATCATGGAGGATGCAACGAACAGTATAGACAATGACCGCACGGCAGACGTTATGAACTACGAAGGTGTGGATCTTTAGAATCGATGATCCGTATGTTATACAAGTCCCATCCCGGCTGGGGATGTCTGACGAGAACGTGACCATGCGCTTACCGTACTCGTTCAGCCTGATAGATCCGCATAACACCGCTCTAGAACGCTTGATAATGTAGTGTCGGTGTCATCCCGACCGGGACGATTCGAGGCTTCGATGCATGGCATTGCTGATATGCTCGGAGGTTAAGGGTGAAAGAAAACGGGCGCAGCAGAGATCTGCGTGAGTTTGACGGATGGGAGGCCTCTCAATGTAGAAGTAAGCCAAAAACTTTGGATGCACAGGGGATTGAACCCTGGACCTCATACACGTTCGCTCACAGATTGCTGTGGGCGGTTGCAAAGCATGCGCGCTACCACTGCGCTATGCACCCCTCTTGCATCCCGCGGCATCTTACCATCCACGTCGGGCATGGGCGAAGTGCCTATCCAAAGTTGTCTGTGTCGCATTCGCAAACTCCTGCTTGCGCAAGTGTGCGCAAAAACGACGCAGCCACCCCGCGAGTTTGCTCGCAGATGGCCAATGCCTGCACTCTCGTGATGCACAGTTTTGCGTCGTCGTCGTCATCGTCGTCCGAATCAATTTCCCCTCTTTCCCGCAACATCCCGTATTGTACGACATCCACAATCACCCCCAGACCCTTCTCGTCAGCCGAAGAAGACCCACGTTGCGAGTGTCAGCCTCTGGGGAGATCAAGTAACCCATCAAGCATCGGAGTGGACAAGACACGGTTTCGTGACGTGAGAAAAGCAACGGACCGCACGACCTCGTTTTCCACCGAGTCGAGTCGAGGTCGCTGCGGACGGAGTGACATGTGGATGTGGAACGTTGAGTCTTGGCCGGCGCATCGCAGCCTGTTCGAGTTGGTTTGATGGCTGTGGCCCACAGCGTGAGGGCCGCTTTGGAGTCACCCTTGGCGTCCGTCACAGCACACCGGGTTGGTCGCCGATCTGCGTCCATGAAGTGGCTGCCCAAATGGGCCCTTGAGACGGGCTTGCAAGAATCCGTGTTTGGTAGCGATAGGTCCGTCGGCGCACATCTGTGGACAAGTTTTGATGCGAAACGTTTCGGATGACACGTTCATGGTGCGAATCCACCGATTTCACTCTCCTCGTAGCTCCGTGATAGTGCACATGCACCGATCAATCCCTAATGAGCATGCATCATATGAAAAATTTACCAGTTTATCTGAGCCCAGAGCAAAAACGAGGGAAATGCATTATGAGCACATCAATCGTAGAGCCACGAGATGTTCATTTGTTCAGACTTTATACACAAATTATCGATCCAATCTAATCTCTTCCATTACAACGGACTCGCCAACAGGACCTCCGTCAAGTACGCGATCGCCTCCGTCCGATACGTATCCGTCGTCAACGCCTGCGGCACCGACCCATCCAAGAACTCCAACATCGTCTTGGTCGTCGTGTTATATCGTGGCCAATACAGATCCCCGCTCTCGCCGACGTTGGGATCGAGATTCGCCACGAAACGGACCAGGTAGGAGGCCATGTCGGAGCCGTTGTAGATCCCGAGCAGGTCCGAGCCATGGAACTGAACGTTTTCAGCACGCGCAAACGGGGGCATGATTTGGCTCCACTCACCGAACCAAGGAAAGGGAGGTCCTTCAGTCGTTTGTATTCTTGTCAAAGGAGAAAGAACGCAAAGGGGGGTAAGTCGAGGTCGTGACGGACGATCCGAACGACTACGTACTGTACGTCCATATGTTCTGGTTCCCAGCACAATTCTGCAAGAGGAGTCGTCTCGGTCCCTGAAATATCGCATCCCCTTGGAACGCAGCCAGTCTCTTGAACTGCGGGGTGAGTGCGTTCTGATCACCCGTGTCGAACGGCGATCCACAGGCCGGATCCGAGGGGTAATATGTCATCACATTCTCAAGAGTGGTGCTTGACGCATTCGGCATCCAGTACGTATGGATATATTCTTCGAATTGGGCGTCCGTCCTAGAAGAAAGTGTGTGTTGAATCGCCCAAACGTGAATCCGATTCGAGCGTCTTACGTGATGTTGAGGGTGGTCAGGGAGAAAAATGTCCCTTCGTCATCGCAGTCGCCTAGGTACAACAAATTCGCAATTCATCCCAGGGTAGGAAAGAGGCGGAGGATAGGGACATACCGTTGATGAACGGTACGTCCGCGACAGACCCTTGCCGGACCAAATACTGTGGATCCGCAGTCAAGAAGACCCCATCCGTGCGAGGCATCCAGACTATGTCAAGCGACTGGTACCATGTATCCCCACGTAGATTCGTTAGTCACCCTCGCCATGTATCGTATTTCTTCTTCCGGAAAGACGCACCTGATACGAAAACACCGAAGGCGACTGATTCACGGCGCTCAACAACGACTCGTACGAGACCTCGCGCAAGCACTGCAATGTATCCGTCGCACCGGCGCACCCCGTCTCCAAAACGAGGGCATCGTAGTACGGCTGCCCATATGTGATGTCGCCCACTGGAAGGGGAGAACCACTTTCCATGAACGCAGCCCGGAACAGACCCTCGGGATCACCTCCATTCGTCACCAGCTGCAAGGCGACGGAAACAGAACCAGCACTCTCGCCCCAGCTGGACGCGATGCAGATGTGTTTGTAAGCATGGTATGAACAGCACAATTCGAGAGGATGTCCTTACATGGTGACTTTGGTTGGGTCTCCTCCGAATGCGCTGATGTATTTTTGTACCCACCGGAGAGCAAGGCGTTCTGATCGAAATCATCAGTGATCTATTAAATGACACACGGCAAGGTGTGGGAAGCATACGCACGGTCTTGGAGCCCGAGATTCCCAACACCAGCGTCCTTGACTTCTTGGCTTGCCAGGAACCCAAACGCTAACGGACCGGTAAACACAGACCGTTGGTGGACTGCAACACAGATGAGCTTACCGTTCAGGCTTCGGATCGCAATTCCTCGTGTTCAGGCACCCGTCTGTACGTCGTGGATAAAATAGTGCTTACCGATAGTTCATGCTGACGTATACAGCAGGGACACCAAGCGAGATCGCTTTCTCCACGATGATGGCACCAGTGGAACTACGGTCGAATAGTCATATATCAGATCAGACTCGGACCCATAATTAGGGACAGAAGGACGTACATGCTCATAGCGCCGACCTCAAATGCACCTCCATAGATCCACTATTGGATGTATCGTTTATCAGTGACGAGGACGATAGGCGATTGGCCCCGGTCACTCACCACCACTACAGGTAGGTTGGAGGTCGGGGTCGCGTTGGCGGGGGTAACCACGCCCAATGTCAGACCTATATCAACCGCTTCCCTTCAGTCCTGGATCGAGGATTTTGTACTGGTGACAAGTTTGTTACGCACAATCCTCTGCAGGGTTGATGATGCTCTCGGGAAAGTTCAAATAGCCGACAGTCTCGGCGGGGAGACTGGATGGTAACGAGAAATTGATCGCTTGTTGCGGACACGATGAACCATATGCGGTCGCCGAGAAGCTCGCGTTGTATGGGGGTAAGGGCTGTGGTAGCCGAAAGCGGAGGTTTCCCGTCCTGTTCCACGAGGAAGTTCAAGATGCGGCGTTGGGAAGACTGGGAAGACCGACGTACGGAGGCTGGGCGAACGGGATGCCAAAGAACTGGTTGGTAGATCCAGAGGCAACACCCGTCACTGTTGCATTGTCGAGGGTGACGGTCGGTGCCGCGCGGGGCCGTACAAGACTCGCCATCGTGTGACCCCAGACGGCCAAGAAAACGAAGAGGAATACGCTCATCCAAAACATAATCCTTAACCTGGGTGTGAGTTAGGAGTGAGAGGTTGACGAGGTCCTAATGCTTGACCAAGCTCGAGCTTTATACGCGAGTACAATGAGTCACTTGCCTCGAATGGTATATCTTAGATATTAGAGAACTGGTTCATGGAACCATCAAGCCACACGGCTTGAAATGGTGGACATGATGTGACGCGAGGGGATACGTCCGTTGATTACTATGTTTCGATGACCTTGCTGTCATGACGCGAGGAACGGGTAGACACCCGAAACGGATGTGCGTGGCGTCATGGCGTGCGAAGCGGGATGCCTAAGAAAGAATGCCGGCGTCTACACGTACCTCCGTATAAGATAATACTTGACCAGGATGGGGAATCACATTTGCAACTGCAGTGTCGTGCCTGACGCCTGATCACGCAGTGATGAAAGAAAATAGTCAGCGAGTGACTATATGCACGGTAAACCACATCTCCCGTTTCCTGTGTGCATTTACAGCACGGCCAAGACAAGGATGACAAGCACATAAAGCGGCGAACGAGTCAGAGTATAGCTAGGCGAGTCAGAGCAGCCTGTGTGTTTTATAAATGTTCGGAGATCCAATTGAAAAACCCGCGGGTTAGCACCGGGACCGAGAGGGAAGGATAGACTCACCTCGGGCGCATCTATGCGCTCAAATCGAATCATTCCGAACCACGCCTTCGAGTTCACGTTGATACTTTCTTGTTCAAGCTTCCACTGGGTTTCGCAATGGAGGAAAAGGGGTTGTTGTCGAATTATTACACAAAAACGAAGTGCTCGAATTCCGCACCTTTCAGAGGCAGCCCGCGAATCTGGTAAACGGTGACATGGTCCTCATGGTCCTGGGTTTGGGGTTCTATTCTAGCTTGTCATGCGTTTTCCTGCAGCTCCTTGGTAGCCTATCAGCGAACTAGCAAATTCCGGAAAGTCCAAAAAAAACATGAAAAGTCTGATAAAATTGCTCGGAGCTGGTAAAGTGGGAAAAGCGCAGTAGACTATACTTGGTGCTAGCAAGCACAGAATACTGGTAAATGGCCTAATACAACTCATATCCAAGTTTCCTTCTTTTCTCTGCAAATACCAATAATCATCCATCGACGAGCACCACCGAATCCAACACCGAAAACCCGGCCGCCACGCCTCCCTCATTACTTTCCGGAATTTGCTAGTTCGCTGA
>JBBPJV010000448.1:0-22663 GCA_038088915.1 Sutorius aff. eximius
GGGGGGGGGGGGGGTGGGGGGTGGGGAAGCGGGGGGGGAGGGACGAGGTCAAGGGACGGGTGTATTGGGAAGGGGAGGGGAGAAGGGGAAATGGGGTGTCGGTGGTGAGGACGAGCAATGGCAAGGTATCGTTGGATTTGTAGTCTCCCTCTAATCGTTTCCCGTACTTGTGTACACCACTTGGAAAAAAAGCGTCGTGCCATATTCAATACCTCGCCCGATGCCGACACTTTTTTTTTTTTTTTTTTTTTTTCAGGGAAAGAGGATCTGCGACGTACAAGCGACGCCTGTGCGAATCTGGGGATCACCATCGTGTCTCTACGTCCCCGTTTGGGGATCAGCGCACGCCGAAACCGGGCACCGAGGGCACCCTTGACTACGAGGCGCATCGATTGGATCCCACGTTGGATACGCAGGCGACGGTCCTCATTCATTTTCGAACGGGTCCGCGTAGTAGGCACGCGTAAGGAGATCTTGTCCTGATTGCAGGGCCCGTCGTCCAACCTCTCGCTCCTCGGCGTACGTTCATCTCCCCGGGTCAGGGACGCATCGCTGATCGAGGATTGGATATAGGGTTCGCGGCGTGTGCTTGGGGCCCGCGAGGGTGGGCCGAGGGCCACAGGGTCGGGGACTCCGAGGATCACGTTGGACGGGTCGGCGGGGTGGGCGATGTGCGTGCGGTCATAGGGTCGTTCGCCGTGCGGGCCTTGTCACCCACCTGCCCCGTATCTCTCCACGTTGCAAGTTGTTCGTCGAAGACGTCAACTAGCATCCAAGTCCGCGATTCGCGCCTTCTGCCCCCATTTCCAACGTCGCTCTACTTGCGCGTTCAACTCGCCCCATCAGAGAAGCCCCGAGTCGACCTGGCAGTGCGAATTACATAACACTTGCTGTATACGACGTTATCGGTCTCCGCGTGCAAGTATAAAAGTATAGGGTCTCTTCATGTTCCTGTGCACTAGGGTTTCACAATGGCTCCCCCATGTCGCTTTTTCAACACCCCTGCCGGTTGCAACAAGGGCAACCAGTGCAACTTTGCACACTCGTCTACTCCTCGAACGTCTCGCCCCTCTACCCCTGATAGATCCAGTCCCCCATCCCCCGCTTGTCCGAGTGGCACCGGGAAACCCCCTCCTGGCGTCTGCAAATACTATTGGGAACGAGGGAGATGTAACAGGGAATTCGCCTGTCGTCTCGCACATACCCAGAATCCAAACGACGCTCAAGCGTCCCCGGCCCCCCGTGCTGTGGCGCGTTCCGCTGCCGTTCTACAACGCCTCGCTCCGTTCTTGACCGAAGAGGGCTTGTCGAAGATGAGCGGCAGCGGCACAGACGGGTTTTTCTCTCCAGATTCGTCCTCGTCGCTGTCGCCCTCAGAGGCGCACAACGCCTTGAAGCGTTTTCTTTCTGATTTCTTTAGATTTAAGAGCACGTTTGAAGTCTATGCTTTCTTGAAACCACTCAACAGCGCTACTGCTGCGAACAATTGGGTATGGCACGCGCTCTTTTTGGTGTGGCGCGTATGCTCAATCACGTTGCAGACCCAAGAAGATGGTCAAGTACGTCGTGGATGGTGACCGTGTCCGCCAATGACGCTGACTGTACGTTGACGGGCAGCTCCTGTTACAAACCATGTCTTCCGTGCGTGATGGTCCGATACGTCGACAAACTTGGTCATCATCATTCTCTCGTAGCAAAACGGCTTGCACCGTATGATCGATATTATTCGTTGGCCACACGTGTCTGCCAACGTCGGAAATAACCGTGAAATTTTGTCTTTTCAGCGTGGAATACTCCCGATTTTGCGCGTTGGTCTATCCCTCGTTCGTCTGGTTACTCTCCCCTCACCCTTTCGCAGTATTTATCATCGGATTTCGTGATCAAGAGTACACTCGTCTCTCGAGTGCAGTAAGGGGTCATTCCATATGACGTCACATGCCCGCTACTGATTGTGGGTGATCTAGCACTCTCTTTACCGAGGTGCTACAAAACCTGAACGAACTCGCGAATGCGATCGAAAGTAGCATGACCGTTATCATGACTAATCGTTCTTTCAGGGATCCTGGGCTGCAGACGAACAGCCCTCAGTTGGGAGAGCAAGTGTTGGCATCTATAGCTGGGGTTTTGGACGAGTAAGCTGGGTCGTGTCGTTATCGCGAGACCCGTTTTGATACGCTGCTTGTAGGTGTCTGGTTCGATTCAAGAACGCCGTGGCGATGTACCCTCGCCTCGTTTCTCTGGTCACAAATCTTCGTTCATGGTTTGACCGGTGGACTGCCGGGATTTCTGCCTCTCCACCAGCATTCGACAATCCTTTTCAAACCGTCGAAGGATCTGTCCGCGATCTCCACATCAATATATTGAAGGAGAAAGTGAACCGTCTCGAGTCGATCATCAATCGCGAGCTCGGAAAAGAAACGCGCTCGCGTTCTCAAAGGAACGCGTCTAGCAATCAGGATCCTTCCTCAAACGAGGGTCTCATCGCTGCGCTTCACAGCGACTTTGATCCTCCTGGAGACCTCCGTTTGGACGGTCCGCGTCATGACAACGATTGCGTGGACGTTTATGACATTCGTGTCGCCCCGACGCATCAGGAATTGATGTGCCGCGAGAAGCCATTTCTTCCGGCGAACCTCTTTGATGCACCACATCCGGCTCCAGCCGAGTCTATGCAACGCTTGCTGGACATCCAATTCCGTCTTTTGAGAGAAGAGCTCATGTACGTGTGCTTCACTTTCCGGTTTGTGTGCAGTATCCCACGTTTGACTGTAGTGCACCCTTGCGAAAGGGGGTCCAACTTGTGCAAGGTGACCTGGACGACTTGAATCGGCGCCAAACGAGACTAGGCGAGCTACTCTTAAAGGGCGGAGGAAAGTACCACGGGGTGGTGGATAGTCGCGAATCCGTGATGTTCAACGTCTACACCGACGTCACCTTTGCGGCCTTGGTTCCTGACGTCCGGGGGATTTCCACGAGTCTCACTGTGACGACACCTCCAGGTAGAGCGCGTTCTGCGCAGGGCGGCGCACGTGTCACGTTTTGGAAAGGAATGAGCGGCAAGCGACTCATGCAAGGCGGGCTCGTCGCGCTCATTTGGCAGAAGGCGACCGGGATATCTGTCCACCTCGGCACGGTGGCCAGTTCGAACAATGAAATTACGGAACATGTCAGAAACGACGGGGATCGGGTCAAGATTCGTGTCGTCTTTTTCGACAGCGAGATCGAGCTACGTATTCTGTCCGAGCTGAGGACCAGACGATCGTCGGCCAATGATATCAAGGTGCTCATCGAGTCGCCGGTCCTGTTCGAGGCCATCCGTCCTTTCCTCGAGGCGCTCAAGATCGAGCCGGAGCTCGTGCCGTTCTCGCGCTATCTCGTCCTTCATCCGTTCAATCATCTGCCGACGTGCAGGATCGAACCTCCAAAGTATGCACTCCTGCCAGGGTTTAGCTTTCAGTTGGCATCGCTGTTTAACGAAGAGGCGGAGGTGGATGATCTGCGGATCAGTGTCTCTGATGTGGGTTCGGTCGACCATGCCCGAAGGGAGCTGCGTCGGGCCAGTCGTCTTGACCCCAGCCAGGCCGATGCTGTCGTCGCAGCGTTGACCAGGCAGCTCGTATTGATTCAAGGGTGAGTCGACTCTCTGGTCATTGTATCGTCGCTCGTTACTTACCACGGCGCTCAGACCACCCGGTACTGGCAAGGTGATATTCTTTACCCACCAGCACGCTGGCTAAACTGATCGTACGTCTGATAGAGTTATACGGGTGTGGAACTGTTGCGCGTCCTCGTCGCAAACCGTATCGGGCCCATCCTCATGATCGCATTCACCAATCACGCGCTTGATCACATGTTGTGCTCTGTCCTTGATGCGGGCATTACCAAGGACATCGTTCGGTTAGGTTCTCGTTCCTCGGACGAACGCATCTCCCAATTCTCGATCGAAACACGGGAGATGGTCGCCGGCCGATCCCGTCTCGACCACGCCTACCAAACCAAGTACCGCGAACTCAAATCGATAGGCGCCGAAATCTCCCAGCTGATCGACCACATCCACAAGATCAACCTCGAGTCGGACTCGTCCGAGATCGTCAAGTATCTCTCGTCCTTTTACCCGGAGCACCACGTGTTGATGTCGGTGTCGCTGCCGGGATGGATCAGCGTCGCCAAGGACCTTGCTGTCGACGACGCCGAGGGTCCATGGAAGGTACAGGGTAAGAAGGGCAAGGTGATTGCGGAGGATAAGTCGTTGTATGCGTTTTGGAAGAACGGTGGGGATTTGGATTTTTTGGACGTGGTTATGAACCCGGTCGTGTTCGACGCTCCCAAGAACAAGGAGCCGGTCGCCGAGGTTGGTCCTTCCAATCCGTACGAGCTCTTGTCAAACAAGGCTGCTTGGGGTGACGGGGAGACGGACGCTGCGGAGGAGGAGCAGCAAGAGGACGAGGAGAAGGGGGAGGAGGAGGAAGAGGAATTCGAGGATGAACCACAAAAGGGTTGGATGGCTGTCAGGTTTGTCGATCCTCCTCCAAGCGCAAACGTGGACTTGGACAAGGGCAAGAACAAGGCGCCTGCTCCAGCGCCCGAGCCCCCGGCGCCGCCCCCTGAGGGAACCGAAGACGAAGCGTCCCCGTACCCCGCCTATGTCAACGATCCAGTCGGGCTTTTTGCGGCGCTCGGTGAGGACCGGATCCCGACGGTCCCTGTTAGCAAGCGTCGATTGGAAGCCCTTTTGGAGGACGGCGAGGTGTGGAGTATGAGTCGACAGGAACGCAAGATATTACACACGTTTTGGATTGAAAATGCACGGGCGGAAATGCAACAAAACCAGCAGGATGAATTCGAACGACTGAGAAGGAAACATGCCGAGAAAAGGCAAGAGTACAACGAGATCAAGGAAGAGGTGGGTTGGGCGTCGTTTGGGTGACGTGAGGTGTCTGAAAGCGGGGCAGGTCCGACGTGATTTGCTGAAGAATGTCAAGATTATTGGGTGTACCACGACGGGTAGGCGATCGTTGGATGCGGTGCGGTGCGGTGCGGTGACTGACGGTCTTGTCTCGACAGGTGCAGCGAAGCTTGGATCGTTACTGAGGGTGCGTCCACGTGTGAGCCCATTTCGTTTCCGATGCTCATTCTTCCTAGTCGCTCTCTCCCAAAGTCCTCATGGTCGAGGAGGCTGGGCAGGTGCTCGAGGCCCACGTGTTGGGTAGCCTCGTACCGTCGGTGGAGCATTTGATCCTCATCGGCGACCCGCTTCAGTTGCGTCCGACGCTCAACAATTTCGGTACGTCGCCCCTGGGACGTGCATCTGCGTCGCTTGACATTGCTCGCTAGCGCTATCGGTGGAACATCCCCGTGGTAGTAAACTGTATCGATTCGATATGTCGCTGATGGAACGCTTGGCGACGTCTGGTTTGGCCATGTCGCGGATAGACGTTCAGCGACGGATGCGTCCGACGATATCGAGTCTCATAAGGTATGCCCAGATGGTCGCCAAGAGTCGATCGATGGATATCTGAACGTGGACAGGAACACCCTCTACGAGGGACTGCAGGACCATCCTCTGGTCGAAAAATACTCCGACGTTCGTGGCATGGTCAAGAACGTGTTCTTCGTCACCCACAATCACAAGGAGAACGGTGGGCTCGACGACACCGCGAGCAAATACAATACGTACGAGGTGAGGATTCGGTCTCGTGCCTCGAACTACGAGAGGGGGCTCATGTCTTGACAAGGTGGACATGATTCGGGATTTGGTGCTTTATCTTCTTCGGTAGGTGTCCGTTTCGTGGTTCGCTCGAGGTTCGTTGTGCTTGTAGTTTTGTAGACAGGGGTGCTATTCGGCGGACGGCGACATCGTCGTCTTGTGTGCGTATTTGGGTCAACTTGCCCGGCTGAGGGATGCGCTGGGTGGCGAGGTCGCGGTCGTGATCGACGAACGGGACCAGGCTGCGCTCGATGATCGTGAAGGCGACCAGGATGACAGTGGTGACCCATTGGGCGGCGGGTCCGTCCAGCATGTCAAAGTGACAAGTCGGGTACGTTGTCGTCGTCCGACGTCGTGGTTCTTGCTCCAACGAGGCCAAACTTGCAGGTCAGGTTGCGGACGGTGGACAACTACCAGGGAGAGGAAGGAAAGGTAGGGAGCTATCGAGGGGTTTAAACGTGTTCCAATCGACTGATGATGGCAAAGATCGTGATCCTCTCCCTCGTTCGAAACTCTGGCGGTGCAGAGGACGAGATCGAGATGCAGACCATCTCTCAGCATACAAAGGTGAACATTGGTTTTCTCAAGGTACGTCGTAATTTCCCCCTTGGTGAACACGTTGGCTGATCCGG
Organism: Sutorius aff. eximius; assembly: GCA_038088915.1. Classification (NCBI taxonomy): domain Eukaryota; kingdom Fungi; phylum Basidiomycota; class Agaricomycetes; order Boletales; family Boletaceae; genus Sutorius; species Sutorius aff. eximius. Next base: position 6,340 of record JBBPJV010000448.1, read on the forward strand.
GCAACATGGTCTAGTCCGAGAATCGCACGAATGGTAACCATGTCGTCTCCCACCGTTTGTGCTCTCGCTCACATTGTTTCAGTCGCGGTCTCCCGCGCTCGCGAGGGTCTGTATGTCTTTGGAAATGCCGAGAACCTGTCGGCCAAGAGCAAGATGTGGCGTTCGATTATTGAAGAACTGGATGCGCAGGATTCGCTGGGCACGGGTTTGCCTGTGGCCTGCCACCGCCACCCTCAGAGGATAGAGCATGTCTCGCGCCCGGGCCAGCTTGCCCGGATCGCACCAGACGGTACGTTTGATTAGAGTTTCCTCCCGAATTGGCCTTGTTCACGATCCTTGCAGGTGGCTGTATGGAACAGTGTGATACTCTACTAAAGTGTGGTCACCTCTGTCCGTTCAAGGTATGGCCTGGCAGTGTCTCCCCTTGGTCAGCCTTTGTGGCTTACTCGAATTGCAGTGTCATTGCGACGACCCCAACCACGTCGCTGTCATCTGTCCTCAGCCCTGCCGAAAGCTTTGCCATCGCGACCATCCGTGTCGAAAGGAATGTCATACCCCATGCGGAAACTGTGTATTCCCAGTTCCGAACGTGCAACTACCGTGTGGACATGCCAAAGACTCGGTTCCATGGTACGCCCGAACGCCCCCATCGTTGTGCCTTGGCTGACGGTGCAAATACAGCTACCAGCTGGTCATTATCGAGAGCGTTGAGTGCGACGAAGAGGTGGAGAAGGAACTCCCAGATTGCGAACACCGTGCTGCGATGCCCTGTTCTCAAGATCCCGACGACTATCGGTGTCTCGCGCGCTGTGGAGAATTGATGGCGTGCTGCGGCAAGAACTGCAATGCGACGTGTGACGACTGTCAAGGGGTCAATGACGTGCCAGAGGATGGGCAACGGATCAAGAGGATCAAACATGCCGCTCATGCGTGCCAGAAGCGTCTCTATTGCGAGCATCCTTGTCAAGCACCTTGCTGTGAGAGCCACGAGCATACGACGCGCTGCACCTTGAAGTGTAGACAGGTCTGCAGTCACGCACAGTGCAGGCGGCCGTGCTCTGTCCCATGTGGGCCTTGTAAACAACCGTGCGTGTGGTGAGTGGGTTTATCCTCGTCTACTTTGTATGGTTAACGAATGGCTTGCAGGGCATGTCCCCACTATAAATGCCCGGTTCCCTGTGGTTCGGTGAGTAGTAGTGGTAATGGTGGTCGAGACTCTTCTCATCTCGTCCCACGGTCGACAGGTTTGTGCCCGACTGCCATGTGACCAAAGGTGTGACAGGGTTCTTAAATGTGGTCATCGATGCCCCTCGGGTAGGACGTTTGACCTCTTTGTTCCTTGCTCGAGCTCATTCCCCAAACAGTTTGCGGGGAAGATTGCGTGGTCCAAGTCTGTCCCCGGTGTGCTTCCGAAGAACAAAAGACGCAAGTGGTGGATCTTATTTTGCAACGCACACTGGAGGACATCGATCCTGACATGGAGTCCGTGGACGAGCTGTTGATCACGATTCCGTCGTGCGGTCACACGTTCACTGTCGAGACGCTCGATGGGCACTGTGGCATGTCCGAGTTTTACAGCACGGGACCTGATGGGACGTGGCAGGGCCTGCTTTCTCCGATCGGATTCAGGCGACCACCGACATGCCCTGCTTGTCGCTCGGAAATCACATCGCCTCGCTATGGTCGGATCTTCAAGCGGGCCAACTTGGATATTCTGGAGCGCAACGTCGCCGCTCAGATGTCGTTGTCCCTCGGAACCATCCAGACGTCTCTCGAATCTGTCTCTGCCAAGTCAAAGAGGACCCAATTGTTGGACGCTGCAAGGGTCATCGATCTCAAGTTCAGGGATAACGCCGATAATAAGAAACAAGCCTCCCAGGCCAAGGCGCGAAACAGGGTGCTGAGAGGGACAAGGGAGACGCCGATTTCGGATCGGGACATTCTTTTCTCGAACACGACTCTCCACGCCATCCATGGTTCCGTGGCGGACGTTTGGCGCAAGACGATGCATGAACTCCAGACTGCGTACAGACAGGCCGTACACGTCGCCGAGATGCGCTCTGCACACACGGAAGCGTGGGAAGCGGCATTTTCGTGTTTACATGAGAGCGAGATCAAAGCCTGTCTCGACGATCCTGGTACAGCGCCCAGAGAACCGATGGTCCATGCGATGCGCGTCGCCAAGATCAAGATTGGGCAACCGCGACCGCTCGCAGACCGGAGGTTCCTGGTGGAAGCTATCTGGCTGACCCTCCATATACGGCTCATCATGACCAACTTGATGACGGCTTGGATCGAGGCCATTGGCGAACGGACCGGCCAAGGTATCAACAACAGCCAACAGTTGAGTTGGGCGGCCTACGTCGGATTCCTGTTCAAGAGCTGTTTACGAGATGCTGACGTTGCCTTCGACGTCGCAAAAGACTCCGAATCCCATCGTCAGGTGTCGAAAACAGCTCTGTATCAAATGCGGATTGCGTTGGAGGACTTCCGATTTGATATGCTCATGTGTAAGATGACCGATCGGTTCAAAGAACAGGTCCACAGAGAGGCGTTGGCGGAGAGTGCCTTGAATCATCACGAGGCAGCTCGGGCGTTGATGGAGACGACGATTCGGCATCATTTGGAAAAAAAGACGAGCGCTGAAGAGATGGCGTGGTTGGAAGAGAATTTCTCGAGTATCGCACGCGATATCGTGGACGAGTGGGGGGAGATTGGACGTTCGATTCGCATGGACACGTTCTACCAGCCAGTCTCGCTCGAGGAGCGGATCGCTATCGTCAAGGCGCTCAACTTTTGTGAGTGTGACTGATTGTTTTGCTGGGAATGTGTGCTGATGGCCCGTCGACCAGCTCATGCGGGGCATTATTACAATTGTCCGAGAGGGCACATGTTTGTGATCACCGAGGTGCGTACAGAGTCGACGTGTAGTCGACACCCGGATGTGCTGATGCGGACGCAGTGTGGAGGGGCAATGGAACTCGCGACGTGCCCCGAGTGTGGTGCGGCCATTGGAGGGGCTGGGCATCACTTGGATGCATCCAACACGCGGAATTTGGAGTTTGAGACATTGGCGAGACAAGCTGGGGCGGTCGGAACACCATGGGGTGCACCATGGTGAAGGTTCTGCTGTATTTTTTGTTGCTGTGAATGCTCGGGTGTTGGTTGTGAATATGCCGCTTGATGAACTGTAACAGTGCTGACGTAATCATGAGTATATTTTGTTTTGAACGCGTTCGAAATCACCCAACATGAAAGCGACGACGACACCGTCCGCGTCGACGCCCGTCGCACATAACGCCCTCCCTCCACCATCAGCCGCATCCTCTGCACGGTCATCTCGCATTGCGACACACTCGCACATCAAAGGACTCGGCCTCAATGCAGAAGGCATCGCTGCGCCAGAAGGCGCTGGGTTCATTGGCCAAACCAACGCACGCGAGGTACGTCTCTTTTGTTGGCGTCGTCTTCTCGATTTCCCCATCTCTGATGCACATCTTTCGCCTGCCTTGTCCAGGCATGCGGTGTCGTTGTCGATCTGATCAAGTCGCGCAAATTCTCTGGACGTGCGCTCTTACTCGTCGGCGCGCCAGGTACAGGCAAAACAGCGCTCGCGCTCGCGGTGTCGCACGAACTTGGGGTCAAGGTGCCCTTTTGCCCGATGGTGGGGTCCGAGGTGTATAGTACGGAGGTGAAGAAGACAGAGGTCCTTGCAGAGGCGTTTCGGAGAGCTATCGGTGTGTCTCTGCATTTACGTTCCTATCAGGTTCACATTTCGTGACCGCGTAATCGCAACATCCAGGTCTCCGGATAAAAGAAACCAAGGAAGTGTACGAAGGCGAAGTTACAGAGTTGACCCCCACGGAATCCGAAAACCCACTGAGTGGATACGGCAAAACGGTATCGCACGTCATCGTCGGCCTCAAAACCGTCAAAGGCACAAAGCAGCTTCGGCTGGACCCCACTATATACGAAGCCATCCTCAAGGAAAAAATTGTCGTCGGTGACGTCATTTATGTCGAGGCGAACACGGGTGCTGTCAAGGTAAAGGGTCTTTACACGTTCCTTGCGCGTTCTGGCTGCCGACGGTGCATAGCGGGTGGGCAGGTCAGATGCGTACGCGTCATCTTATGATCTCGAGTCCGAGACCTACGTCCCTCTACCAAAAGGGGACGTGCACAAGCGGAAAGAACTTGTCCAAGACGTCACGCTTGGCGACCTCGATGCTGCAAATGCTCGACCTCAGGGTGGTCAAGATATCATGAGTGTGATGGGAAGTCTCATGAAGAGTGGTCGGACAGAAGTAACGGACAAGCTTCGTAGAGAAGTGAATAAAGTTGTCAAAGGTTACGTAGACCAAGGTGTGGCAGAAGTCATCCCTGGAGTGGTGTTCATCGACGAGGTATGGCTACATGACTGCGTCATGCGGTGCGACGAACTGACGTGGGTTCACGCAGGTCCACATGCTCGATGTCGAGTGTTTCACGTATCTAAATTCCCTGCTCGAATCACCGATGGCACCGACGGTTATTCTTGCAACCAACCGAGGGAATGCGCTCGTACGTGGAACGACCGATGTCGTCTCTCCACATGGGGTACCAGTCGATCTGCTCGATCGGTAGGGGTCTCTTGTGAGTTAAAGACGCGTCTTACGCTTCGGACAGGTGCCTTATTGTGAAGACAGATGGGTATAACCGTGAGCAGATCGCCAAAGTGGTCCAACTGCGCGCAAACGTGGAGGGGCTCAAACTCGGACCCGGCGTGCTGGAACGGATGGCAGAAGAAGGAGAACGCGGATCGATGCGGTTTGTTATCTTGATCTCATAACGTTATGGCTTAGTGATGTTCATGAATTGGTCAGTTACGCCCTCCAACTACTGGCCCCGGCTTCCATTCTAGCCGGGTTGGCGGGCCGAAATGAGATTGCGGTCGAGGACATCGGAGAGATGAATGAGCTGTTCTTGGATGCAAAAACGTCTGCAAGTCACATCGGTACGGATGGTGGATTTGATGGCGGTCGAACGTCATAGCGCGCAATCGTTGAGTGCATGATTGCTTGTGTTGACCGTCGACGTTGCGTCATCGGTGCATGTATTGATAATGTCTTGATGCCACATTCAGCTTGTTTCAGTTCCCATTGAACTAGATGATGATTCTTGAATTCTGTGGTGTCAGCTGACGACATTAGCACGACATGGGCACTATCATGTTGGGATGGAAGACAAGATCCGTTTCCGTTCCGACCAGCCTCGTGGATACCAACCCACAATGCACCATCAACGTCGACGCGATCAGAGATAGCCTCGTTTTGATCGTATAGATTCGCTATACTCGTGCACCACACGTGAACTCTGAAGTGGAGCTGGTGTCACTTCGAACGTTCAAACTGAGGCACGAATTTGACGTGGATGTCTGCATTGCATGCCTCGTTCGTGTGTTGCGCCCATCCGATGACTCGAACGCGACGAGTACAGTAGTTTGTCTCACGGAACGTTGGTCGTGGGAGATCCACTCGTATATGTGCCTTGCAATGGTTCCAGTCAGGAACGCGCGTGCATCCAGTTACCTGGAACTCATCTCTGGGCAACCCAGCGATTCTCGAGTACGCCTTGCCAGGCCTGATAGGCAGTGTCGGTCACGATCATTTGTTGGACGAATCATGGCGTCTAGGCTACGGCTCTGCGGTCCGAGGCTTGCCCAATGATCAACCCCCCCCGACATAAACTCTGAAACCCGAGCGCCAAAAGTTTGGTGTAATCAGAGAAAGCCTGGGAAGGAAAACAGAAGAACAATAACCTTATGACCACAGCGACTGCTAGTTTTTGGTCACGCTACTGCGGGAGAGTGAGTAAGGTCGGGTAGTATCCTGTGCGGATGCTGAGAACTGACGATCATCCAGCGCACGTTCACACCGAGTGGCGTGACAGCGAGGCGGCTTTGCTCCCCCGGACGCTCCTGAACGGGGCACACTTGGCAGGTCAGTAGTACTGCACTCCATCTCTCAAACTCGCCTGATCGTCCACCAGGTGCCCAGTTTGTCCATCGGACACGTAAGGCTCGGCCATGGCATCAACCCCAACCGTCGCGTAACCCCCCTCACCCGACCATGGTTTTGGATATGATTGTCCCTATGGCGCTGGCTCGGCAACTGTTTCCAGCTGTCCACACAGCCTAGTTTGGCCCGGTACCTTGCCCATCAGGTCCATGTACAATTTCGGCCCACATTGCGCTGCGGTCTACCCTTGTCCACCGCCCCGTGCCCTGCTATATTTCATTCGTATCCCATCCTATGTTGGGGCTTTACAACTCCGCGAATCCCCGGATATGGCCGCCGCGCGAGCTCCTCATCCTTGCTCGCTTCTTTTCACAATAGCGAAAGGGGACAGTCACCTTGCGCCTTTCCGACCGGATGTGGAGGGGACCTTTCTGGTTCCTCCGTGTGCAGTCCTGCGGGCACGGCAATATAAAGTGTGCTTCCACCACGATGCCAACATCCCCTCCCCGGCCCCTTCCCTCCCTCCACTCTCTCTAGTCCCATCCTTCATCCTCCAACATGATGCGGCACACACAAATGCCCTTTACCTTTGAGGACCGTACGGGGCAGCTCAAGGGCTCCGACTACGATGACATCTATGACCGCATGTTCATCCGCGTGACGCCGTACCCACATGCTAGCAATAACACTACGCTTGCCATCTACGTCATGGGTCGTCGATCCACACGTCACGCCGACATGCGCCACGTCGAACGACACCCGTCTGTCGTCCTCGAGTTTGGCGGACCCTCCTTCGGTCTTGGTACCATTCACTTTGTTAAACCCCCGGCCGCCAACGTAGCTATTCCCATGAACAGCTATCTTCGCAAAACGGCCTTGTTCGGGGGGTAGGTATTTATACCTCGTAGTTTCAAGTGGACACCCAACCTCACCGTGTTTCCTGTGCAGGACGCTCTCGAGGAAATTCAAAGCCGCCGACGGTCGGGAATACAGGTGGCAACACAAAACCATCGACGATCATGAGTGGTCGGTGCGTTACTCATCCTCCCTAGCACAACGAGCGATGAATAACGCTTCACTTCCCACCTCCCCCAGTGCCTCTCGGACGAAAACTACGTCATCGCACACTACGACCTCCGACCGCCCAACGTGCCCGCGTACGGTGTCTCGGGCAACACCCTGACCGTCCATGAGGCGTATTCACACTTGTGCATGGGTAAGCCTTTGTATGCTGCCCACCGTTTGACGTGTCTGAGATCCAGTGTCCGGCGCGCACATAGATATATTTGCTTCGTTGACGATCATGCGTTACATTGCCGAAAATGCGCTCTAGCGGCGCTACCGAGGGAAAAACACGTCACCCGAGACACTCGAACGCTTGGGGCCTCGTGCACAGATTTCCCTCCATTCCCCCCAAAAAAACCTTGTCCCCAATCTTCACCGGTCTTCCGAAAGGTCACCCCAGACGAGCTAAAAACAGAAGCGAAGAGAGAAGGGAAGCGAAAAGGACGAAAATAGTCCAGTGAGAGTGAGATGATGGACAAGCGTCGACGACAGTTAATCTACAGCCCACCCGTTCGTTACCCATATTGTTTCTCTTTGGTACAACCCAACACGCATCGCTCAGACAATCGGACTCGTCCGGCAGTCACTGCATCGTACCATATCCTAGGCCACCTCATGCTTTCTCTTTCTCTTCTGTTCGTTATTGCATTTTTTGGACTCGTCATACGCTTCTTGTTCGCAACTCACGTGTCCCCTGTGTTTCGTCAACCCATTAGCTGATGCAGGGTCTTTCGAACGAGGGAACGCCTTGTCAAAAATAACATCGTACGCACGTCTCGCGAGATTGAAGCTCCGAGCTCTCCCGCAAACTCAATCCAGCGCTGTCATACATACCAGTACATAACGCTGCATTCTATGACACGGACGACGCCGAGTCCACCCTGAGACCCTGGTCCCGGGTACTGGCACCCTTTGCGGTTTCGGGGCCAAGCCAAGCGATCATGGATGACACATGCATGCATGTACCAGTGCATCTGTCATGGCTATTCGGCGTCCTTCGGATTTTCTCGGATCGGACGTGTCGGTGTGGCACGGCTACCGCGCAAAGCGCAGTTGATCGTCGTTGATCCCGAATTTGTGTATCGTATCCCATCCGTGTTGATCGCACGTACCGCGTCAACGCTGGGAATATGATGGACAAACGCAGACAAGGGGGGGGGAAGAAGCGCCATAGCGACGAGCGTGTGCGTGCGGCGTAGACCGAGACGTGATCCACGACATGGACGACTGCGCTGATCGATCCTGTGGCGAGCTGGACCTTGGGGCTTGGCAGGCCGGCCGATGTGATCGCGTGATCGGCCGGAGAGCGATCCATGTGTGCATGTGACGATGTTGTCAAAGCCGTGTACGAATTGGTGGATGGGGGTTGAGATGCGATGCACGTCGGGATTTGAAACCGGCGCAGTAACTTGACCGATGGCCGGTTTTGCCCCTCTAGGCTCTAGAATGCTTGTGCTGTACGTGGCAAGCGTACCATGACATGACGGGGTGACTTGAAGAGCAAGGGCCAGAGGGCGACTTCTGGAGCTCGCGGATTCGGAACGCGCCGGGTGGAGTACCATCCGCGACGGAAGCACGGAATTGTAAAAGGTTCGACCTGTATCCCACGCCACCATGCCACGGGCTGGAACTCGGGGAGAAGGCAGAGCGTGGATAGAGATGGCAGGATAGGCATGAGATAGAGGAGCTGGGATAGTGCATAGATGGAAGGATAGGCCTGGGGTGTGAGCAGGTACGCAGAGTGGAAGGCATAGGGAAAAAGGTACGAACGAAACTCTTCTTCGAATCACGCTCAAGTTCGACCATGTAGTATCGCGTACCAGCCCTTGTAGGACAGGAACAACGTAGAGACGAGATCGCTCATATGTATATTCTAAAGAGGTCGGGTGTTAGATTTCTCGGGTAGACATCCGGCTGTCTACACCAAGGACGGTTGAACGTCCCGTCATACCATAAACATGATCAGTGATAAACACGGTCGAATGACGTACCGTCGACGACCACAGCATTGGCGTCGGGCAGGGTGCGTGATTTCCACCTTGACGATCCGCTTCATGCTGAACCCCCGACTAGATGCGAACCACGAGCGCAGGGACTGACTTACACAATCAAATCGGTCGAACCTTTAATTGCACCATGGAATGCCTTGGTGCAACGTGACCCTTGATCGCACTATCCCAGTTACTTTCAGAGTTGGAGGATAAGCCATCGTGTCGACCGAGATCGTGAGGTAATCAGGACATTGCGCGGTGGCAACCAGAGGAGACGAATACCAAGGCACATAAACGTCCGAACAGTGCAAACGCGAAGCATACCGATGTTGTCAGAGGGAGCGATTGGTAAAGGAGAAGAATGCGGATATAGAGACGGGGTTACGATGGACTGGCCTTGTGTATGTCGGAATTGAGGTCTGCGATTATAGCCTGCTCGAAAATGACGACGACGACAGGAGGCAACGCGGAAAATGCCAGGCTGCTGACCTTGACCCACCCAGGGGGGATTCGAAAGGAAAGTGCCCCTTGACGAAGCCAGCACAGCGCAACCGATATTTGCTGTTAGTCGAATCGCGGATATTTCCGCTCCGTCTCTTCGACCACTGCCATATGACATCGTCCCCAGAGGCGGCGATACGCCCGATTCTCGTCGGATGCCCGTCGGGTTGTACGAACATGTGAACAGCTATTTCGAGTCCTGTAGATCATGGTGGGGAGTCGCTTGGGATACCGGGAAACACAAATCCATCCGTTCAGTCCGCATCGCGGTAGTTCAGATACTCGAGAAACAAAAACACAAGTGCACGATTGTGTTCCAGAGTTTACGTACACCAAACGACATGGTAGAATCCGCACACCACAATGACATGTACATACACGTTACGAATTACAATGGCTACCCTCATCTGCAAGATGCTCAATAGTGAGGCCTTGAGGACAGAGGTGGTTGGAGGAGCGTGGCGCATCTGTTCGCGCAAAGAGGAAAGAGATAGCTAACCAGTTTTTGCCTTGAGATTTCTCCACAATGTCGCGAAGAGAACCCCTCCGATACCGACGAGCCCTATCTCTAGCCCAACGAAGTTTTCCATTCCGACGGCGACACCGGAACCGCCCCACATGAAGCCAGCCGTTCGGCCGAGGTAATTGGAGTATTGGATTGCCAAGGAAGCACGCCCGTTCCACTCAGAAGGGAGCTGCTTGCTCAGCAAACTGAGCGTTACGGTCGTAGCGAGGTTGAAACCGAGAGCGATAGGCCACCAGCACGCAAACAGCGATCCGTATACGACGTTCCGAATGGCAAGGAGCGAAATAAAGACTAAAAGTCCACAAAGACCTAGGCCAGTCCCGAAAGCGAGTAGATGCCGATCTTGAATGTGGCGTGCAAATATCATGTTTGCGAGAAAGAACGGGAATGCAGCGAGTCCCCCCAATGCTATGAAATTTCCTGCTGAAAAAGGGGACCAGCTGAGGGTAGCAGTCGCAGCGCCGAAGACAGGGAGGTTTGCTTCCCAGGATGCAAGGATAAAGAAACATAGCATGGAGAACCAGCACATGCAAATAATGACGCCCCACTGTGGGCGTGTGATATGAGACAAGTGGGCAGTCAGCGATTCTTCCAGTGGTGGGTGTGGGCGAGGAGTCGGGGCAGGCGGGAGCAACGCGGGGTCTCCGATTTGATTCTCTCCTTCGGTGGAAGGGGCAGGCGCTGCTACCTCGTGAAGCTCCAGGTCCACGTCCGTGTTCTGTACATCCTCGAAGTAATGGGCTATGATCACCCAAAAGGCCATATGGCAGCAGGCCAAAATCCAACCAGGGCTAGTGTATCCGTTGAAGATTGCGCTTTGGAACCCAACCTCGTACAGTATACCACCCAGAAATGGACCAAGGGTCATTCCAACAGCTTGTCCAATCACCAGCCAGCTGCAAAGTGTCGTTCGGCGGCGAATTCCGACGATCAAAGGATCCGTACAGTATCGTTTGCAGTACATGAAACCCGAAAAAGATATTCCCGTGAAGCATCGGCCGACGAGGATCAAATACAGGAAATCAGTACGATATGCGATCGCATATGTAACGTTGGCTAGAATGCCTGCGAAGCTTCCTACATGCAATGCTGCGGTATATCGGCCTATGTAGCACATGATCAGTGGTTAACGATGACGACCAAAGACAATGCGTTCTACCTTTGTCATATTTCGTCATCGGAATGAGTGCGATGCCACTAAACAAGAGAGGGATTCCAAGAATAACACCATAAAAGGTCGTGCCTCCACCCAAATATTCTGCATATTTGCTCAAGGAAGGGATGATCATGAAAGCAGATACCTTTTTGGGGGAAAGTGTCGCAACAAGGAGACAACGTACTGACACGCCGCAACTGCGTACCTGCAAGAACATGTTGTAGGTGATTACAGTGATCAAAGCAGACATCCTAGGAAGCTTGAACTCTTCCCCGCGTAGCGTATTGGAGCTACCAGGGGCATTCTCCCTGAAAAAACCAGCAAGCTGTCGCAACATATCTCGATGTGTTCACTGGAGATGTAGGCAATATTTCTCCACCTGGCCCAAGTGTGGATAAACTATTGATCGGGGAAACAGGGGTTAGCGTAACTCACCTTGGGGGAGAGACGAAGGGGCGAGAGATACATGTCAAGAAACTGCCCTCGTTTTGTTGCAGCTACTGGCAGGGGACGTGTGAGTCACTCGTGTTTGAACTTGACACAAATCAGTGTTACTATCTCACTTCAGCCTTGACGGAAGGCTATCCGGTGACAGCTGGGTTTGAAGTATGGTAATACAGTAGACTGTTGGCGAACAGCGGTGCAACCTGCGTCATTGCTCGTTATCACCTGTAACTTAGTATTCCATTCCTCGGATATATAAGGTCCCTCCTGTTGTAAATACTCGTCGTCGTCTCTTATCCTTCCCCCATCATGCGATAGTCGTATCCCAAGCTCCGTCTCATGTTCCAACAGACTCACTCATAATGCATACGAGTGGGGTGGCCAAAGAATTATGCATTATGGCGTTGATGCAAAATGGTATGTGTCATGCTCTGTGATTATATGTGACACCATCCAGTGGTGTGACATAGATTGCACAGTAACACACTATGACCGTTTACTGTAGTAGCTATAGGCTAGTGTAGTCTGCTTCGCATGGAGGAGTTCATCAAGGATCTTGCAAAGAACAAAGAATGTGTATGTGATAGAATGAGATGTACAGTCCATATGGTGATTAGAGCTCTGCACGGGTACGGATACAAGTTGTCAATAGATGATCCGTATACCCGGACGTGACAGACGCGTTATCACAGTTGCCACGCCACCATCGTGAGTCGACCTCGCCCTCTCTCACACCGCTAATGGTGATTAGTATGCGAGAGGTAAAACGTAAAGAGCATATAGAGCAGCGTATACGAGGAATGTAACGCATCGGGGCCGTGCATGCACCAGTGAATGAAAGGGCTGGTGGCGGTCATGGCTGCGCATGCACTCGCTAATTCTAACAGAGATAAACTCCAAGCTAGCCATTCGAGCATGGGAGATCAGTCTTATACGGTATACAGCATGAATGTATATCAACTAGAGGAGATGGAGGGAACTTGAAGAGATCTGGGCAGGCGAGACACAGGAAATATGAATAGACTACCTACGCGAGACAATAAAATGGATGGACCATATCATGGTACAGTACCGCGAGGAATGTAATGTGTCAGCACTTGTGACTCGCATACCCCTCTACTACAAGCTATTATCTGCTACCTCTGATAATGCATATATTTCTTGCTTGGCCTATGCATTATGAGCGAGTCTACTATATTATCGTTGCGATCTGCAGCCAAAATGGTCCTCATGCAGTTAAACATGTATTGACCTTGCAACCATTGAACAGGCCCTTAATAAAGAGGAATATGGTGTGTCGTTGTAACGTCCTCTCCTTCTCTGCGACTCGCGCCCACTGGAAAGTCCGTCCTGGGTGTTTCCAATGTGCACATTGTGCGACTAGACTGAATGACACGTACAGCAAATTTACGCCTTGCGTCTCCGTCCACGCTGTGATCAGCCACTCGAGCCTCTTCCACTCTTCCTTTTGAGAAATCACAAAGAAGGCAGATGGATCTGTGGGCCAACCCGCAATCAGTTGAATGCACCGGGGGAATCAGTCTATCAATCTGTGTCAAGGGTTCAAGGGCACTCGAAGCGGTACTTTCACAAAGTCATTCAAGGTTTGGAATAAATCCACTCGGAATGAAGAACACAAACAGTACTATAAGTGGGGAGGAGTTCAATATACAACAGGATAATGATGTGAGTGGCATAGCACTTACGTCACTCCATCGTCTCTATTCGCCCACGTCATTCTTCTCATCCAGTTGTGTCAAAAGGTATGACTCCGACTATAACGAACATGCTGACCAGACAGATGGGACACTGTCTGACCATGCCATAGTATGAAGTGGCATTATATGTGCTTGAGGATAGATCGGTGGTTGATCAATGTTATCACAGCCCATGGTTTTCACAGGAAAGCACAATATAGTACAATCAAACTGGGCCATTCGCCACCAAATCATGTACGTTTCTTCTTTCTTCTCCTGATGTACCACCTAGGTGTACACGGTCGCCTGACTCACGACCACCGCGTCGGGGTAAACCCTGACAAAGTCGCTCGGGCCGACGACGAGTGACTGCTGTTTACCGCCGTCGCGGTTGATGGTCAACGTCTCAGGTGCAGCCCTAGCCCAGAGATTCTTTCCGGTGACCTCGCCTCCCTGAGCCTGGGGCAAGATGGAGAACGTGTCGGCACTCCCGCCGCTCTTGTTGGTGATGGCAACGCGGATGGTGCTGTCTTCGCGGTTGGATACCCAGACCATTTTCGTTAGATGTGGATATAGTAAACAGCTTTCGACGCGTCAGCTAGGACGTCTCTAGCAGAGAAAGTTGGGCGTACCGAGGTAAGTGTGAAGGAGCTGTTAAGTCCAGCTTGTATTTCAAACGCTCTATTTATCTGTTTTCGCTATTGCATTATTCAGCCAAAGGACGTGTTCTGGGGCGGTCGTTTGACTATCATGTGGGGTTATAAAGCAAACAGCAGATCATGCGCGCAGTCACGTCTTATCCCCGGCTTTAAGCCTAGACAGTGAGGATAGAACAGACCCCATCTCTCCAGGGGAACCGGGAAAAGTACCCCTGATTCGGTGCGAGGGCAGGGGAGAACTGGGGCGAACGACACGTCACCAATGTGCTTCGAGATGCGGGGGTTTCACTCATCGTACCCGGGACCCAGGGTGGGCCCAGGCTCCTTCCCATCCGCTGTTCCGAGAGGAGCGAAGCGAACTTGTGGTCACGTGCTTCACTCATCTCGGAACAGCGGATGGGAAGGAGCCTGGGGTGGGCCTGGAATAAAGATAGTGGAGTCATTCCACCATCATGTGAGCATTCTCCGCTCAAAACGTTCGTCAATGAAGGACTTGCGAACACTGCACCTTCCCCCACCGATGACCCCTTTATTCAGTGCACGCAGGACTGAATATATCTCGTCCTCCGTATTCGCCACAGGCGGACCGCAGTACATATAACTGAACAGAGAGGAGACAGAGGAACCGCACCCCCAGGGCCTGGATGTGCTCAACTCATCTTAGCATATTTATTCGGAACAAACCCATTGAATAGCCCTTTACATAACTACACGAAGGAAAAAGTACGAGGACATTACGTGCAGTCCATCGGGGTCTGCGTGTATACAAGTAAACCAAGGAAGAAAAAATGAAGGGGGAATAGGATTGTGTTGATATCCAAACCAGGATATGTGTGTTCCTGCTCTACCGCCCCAACCCATTATATCACCATCTGTGCCTTGTAAAAGTCCCTCACATGCGACACCAACGCCAGCTCCGCTCCGCTCCACCAACTCTCCAATACACCCCTTTCTTCCCCTCGGGCTTCTCCGATTACACTTTTCACCGTAACCCGAAAGACGGCCGATACAGGTCGATGATCGGACACATTCACCTCCCACCTGCGATACCCCTTCAACTCAACCCTCCCCTCGTCCGTCGACCGCCACAACACGCGGTCACACCACGCCGGCACACGACGCTTCTCCGACGAATCAAAGGCGTCCGAACCCCGGTCGTATTTGTACGTGGGGGTAAAGGTAAGCGGGCCTTCGCGAAAGGAACGAAGCCGAAAGGCGCGGTTGTGCTTCATTTCTTTGAGTAGTTGGTCGTGGGTGAGAAGGACATCGAGGTCGTTGGCTTGGATGGCGGCGACGACCGCATCTCGACGCTGATCGATACGGTAGTTCATGTCCCCGTTGAGCTGTGCAAAGCCTTGTCAGCATCGGCGTTTTCGAAAACGCAGATCAGAATCGTGAACGCACGAAAACAATTTCATGGTCGAGCACCATCGACCCATCTCCTCCACCAACGTAACCGAATTCGTCTTCGACGGATTCCGCAGGGAACACGCTGGTTTCCTCCAGAAAAGCTGCCACATCCGCATTGCGTTCACGAACGTGATGCTGTCCCGCAGCCAGGTGGCAATTAATGAAACACAGACTCGAATCGTCAATCACAAATCGCGCGAGGATGCCACCCTTCAGGGAAAGGGACGCTGTCAGTTGATATCATGATGGTGCCCACGAGGTGCAAGAATCCCCACCTTATTGCCATATCGCCCTCCCATCCCCCTTTTCATAGTCGCGATCGCGGCGTGCTTTAGAGAAGCCTTCTCTGTGTTCTTGATAAACATACACGTGAACAACCCCACCAAACTCTCCGTGTGAATCACCGTATACGACGATTCAGGAGGCATCGCCAGCTTGACCGCCACGATTAATCGATCATGCCACTTTTTGTAACTTGACGTCACTTTTTCATTAATCTTGCCCTCGTCACCTTTCTTCTTGCCCCCGAGAAGAACGGTCTTGGCTGCCATCTTACGAGACTCAAGATCGATCACTTCCTGGAATCCGAAGGAGATGATGTCGGGGCTTTCAACAGAACCGAGGACGTCATGAAGGAAACGAAGGTTTTCGGGGTCGCCGGTAAGGGACTCGGGTTTTGCAGCGTCGACGTTCCATGAGACAATGAGAACTTTGAGATCCCGGAACGTGCTGAAGGTGTGCTCGCGCTTCAACAGTTCTTGCTCTAACCCAATCATAAGCAAACTATGCCAACGCCGACACATGGCAAAACGCCGTTGCTCCACTTACCAATCTGGTCCGCACCGAGGAGCCCATCCCAGAACCTGATCTGTTCGTCTCG
>JBBPJV010000449.1:0-22629 GCA_038088915.1 Sutorius aff. eximius
CTCTGTTTTCTCCTCTCTCTCTCTCTCTCTCTCTCTCTCTCTCTCTCTCTCTCTCTCTCTCTCTCTCTCTCTCTCTCTCTCTCTCTCTCTCTCTCTCTCAGCTGTCATGGGACTCCTCTCCATTCGGGATCTCTATTTATCTGGGAACATGTATCAGGAGATTTGTATCTCCACCTGGTACCCCGTCCCTTCGCACATCATTGCGTCTCTGTCATGCTACCTCACTCACACCATCTCCACCACACAACGGCATCATTTTCCTACACATCGCTTCCCTCTTTCAAGATTGAACTAGTCTCTCTCACCCAATTTCATTTACGATCGCACATACTTGACGGACACCGATGCTTCTGCCATCCATCAATTATCTTGCTCTGTGATGCCCACACGCCTACCAAAGTGATGCACTAGCCTTGGTCGGGTCATTGTTGGATCAGACAGCTTCTATCCAGTATCTTTGTTTTTTCTATGTTCGGATTGTCACATTGTGTCGCTGTCTCTTTGCTCTATCTCCTGTGGTCCTTGTCCCCCCTTTTTTGTACAATACATAGGCAGATAGTTTCTACACTAGTGGGTTGGCCATATTGTTATCCTTCCGCTAATAAAGGCTATTTATCTGATGATATGATACGTGACGAAAACGTCAGAAAACGATCCATGGTACCTCGTACAGCACGAAATCAAAGAATTCCTGCTCCAAGAGTGTCTGATACTCTCCTATGAACTCATCTGTACTGCCACCCGTCTGCTTCTTAGATTGGCCAGAACGAGGCGCAAGGTAAGCAAATTGATTCGTCAGAACTGACAGCGTCTTCTTGGTCGACTTCGGATCGGGCTATGGTAAACGGACGATCAGTATGGCTTCGATGAACAAGGGATATTCCATACTTTGACAACAAGGCCGACGTAGTTAGCAGGAAGACCATATCGGAGGACGCTCTCTACGAACAACCGCAGGACCTTGAGGTGTACGAGGAGCTGGAAAGATTCTGAAAAGTTCGTCCTCGAGAGCCTTAGCAATTCCGTCTGGAGAAGCGAAGATTAGGTATGGTCTACAGGGCGTCGCATGTTCCCTTACCCAAAGTTCTTTCTCGGTAGTATCCGCCACCTCGAGTTCTTCTCGCTGTTTGTCTATCTGTTCTTCCGAATACACAAAGTCACGCATAATGAATCTGTGGCGCTTCGGCGTTCAGTTTGAGTTTCATATTCATTCGTCTGGATCAACGCACTTGTTTTCTCTGCACTTTTGCACGAACTCGTCGTGCACCCTCTTGAAAATCACGACGCCAAAGAGGGTATATTCATCGTCAGACGCAATCACACTGTTTCCGGCCCACAACGATCAGAAACGTGCTTGCATTATGATATCACGGTAACTTACGATGACGAACGCGGGACTACCATACTCGTCAGACGTTCATATTTCGTATTCCACTCTTTCGTCAAGGTTCTTGCGGATCGAAGGAGATGAGTCGCGCACAAGTGGGGATATAAGAGGATGATCACAAAACCTTACTTTGGTACCGCCACGAGACATGTTTGCATGTATTCTGAATCTTGTATCATGTCTTCCTTAGACACGACATCGACAAGGGACCGCACGGAGAGATTGCCCCTGGGTGCAAAGCGTCAACTACGGGATGAGAGAACAACATGAGGTATGATCGCACGTCTTCTTCCGTTGCATCTGCACGAGGGACCCCTTGACAAGGTTGTAGTTGTTCAGTTTAGACTTCATCATGTTGTCAACGGATGCCATGTCCTGAACGCGTGATTAGCATGCGGCAACTGACGTGAATGAGGTGGGGTGGGGTGGAGTGTGATATTACCCTGTTGAGGACGTCGACGGACTCTCGCAGGCTTCTTTGCACGCCGTATCTACCCTCATTCCACCGCCAACCTTTGAAAATGTAATCGTCGACGCTTCGTTCGTTTACCAGGACGTGCTGTACAAGCTTTGCAGGGTCGTTATTGAGAAGGTTGCGTAGAGTGTCGACGGTCTTGGCGACGGTAGAAGTGAAAAACGCGTCCTGCTTTGGGAGCTCCTCGGAGAGTGTGATGAGGGAATCTAGGGTGCCAGTCTACGGGGGTGAGCTCCGTGCTGTGGAGGAGAAGCGACAATGGAAGAGCACCTTGAACGCAGGGATGGCGAACTCGGCAACGGCAGTGTACCGAGATGGCTGAGCGAGCTTGTTCGCGATCTCTGGTAGCATCCCCTCCGCATCGCCGTCACTTGGGATCGCAATCAACCAAGTGCTCTGATCAGACGGCATCGCTGTGGTCCTCGATGAGAATACGCAGCTCCGACGCAACCCAATCGGGTCTCAAAAAATAAATAGTCACATTCTTGGACTCAGCATGCTGCTCCGTCTCGGGAGGTCCGTTGTCCCCTCCACGACCAGGTTCATGTCCACGACGACGGCAGCACCGTATCTCCTCTCCCCAGCCAATCTGCAAAATGCGATTTCCTCAGGTAACATCGCGGTCCTCGATGCCAGCTGGTTCATGCCCAACTCCCCTCGGAGACCCCTCCAGGAGTTCCAGGCGAAGTGCATCCCAGGCGCCCAGCTTTTGGACCTCGACGAGGTCGCCAGTCCTCATGAACTCGGTCTAAAGCACATGATGCCTTCCGAACGGCTGTTTGCCGACGCATGTGGTCAGTTTATCATTCCGTCCAGTCTGTCTCAATCTTGAGCCGTCCCGAGATAGAAAGACTTGGTATCCACTCCGACTCCCATGTAGTAATGTAAGTTCCTTTCCAGCCGTAAAAAATTACCCTAGAAAGAGATTATGATGACTTAGATACGATACGCACGGAGTCTTCTCCTCGCCTCGTGCGCTCTTCATGTTCAGGGCGTTCGGCCATCAAAAGTCCAGCATCCTTGATGGTGGTCTACCACGTTGGGAGGCAGAGGGTTTTGAAACTGTGCATGTCCCTCCAACAATAGCCAACAGGTCCATCTATCCCACTCCTGTCCTTGATGCAGCCACTGTCCGCTGTGAGACTTCATTTGCACTATCAACCAATCGCATTCGTTCTGAGAACCAATGTCAGCCTACGGACAGGTGGTAGCCAACTCGCTTCTCGAACCAGCATCAGACCCTGCAGTACAACTGGTGGTCGACGCACGTTCCCGCGGCCGGTATGCGAATTTCTTCTGCGTTGCATACCATACCGTGTCCTCATCCACGATAACGTGTAGTTTCCTTGGGATGGACCCAGAACCACGACCTGGCCTATCTTCGGGACACATACCCCATTCTCTCTCCCTTCCGTTCAACGCGTTCCTCAAAACCCACACAGCACCCGATTCCTCCGTGCAGTACACCACTTTCTTATCCGAGCCTGAGTTACGACAGGCCCTCGTGGGCGCCATTGGAGCTGACAGCGCGCAGTTGGTCTTGACGGGGAAACGTCCAATTATTACATCCTGTGGAAGCGGCATGACGGCTGGAATCTTATGGCTGGGTCTGAAACTTTTGGGCGCACCAAATGTTGCGCTCTATGATGAGGTATGCACTGATCAAGTTTGGCCCAGTCGGTAATTAATGAAGTTATCCCACAGTCATGGACTGGGTATGCAAGCAGGGCGGAGAGCCGCATTGAAAAGTCAACGTAGAGCTGTTGAACTCGGCAAATTCTATCGTCTTTGATGTGATCTATTGCTAGCGTGTACTATGAAGTGATACTCGTATGCTACGGTAGGTGATGGTACAACATTAGTTGCTGCTCGTCTTTACTTTTGCCTTTGGAATCGTGAGTGATGGTTTTGTTGTACAACTCGAAATAAGTCCCTGGATGTCATAACGATACACGTACCCGGCAATTGAAACCCCTTGAAACCCCTCAAACCCAGAAGAAAAAAGAAAGGAAGGAAAAGGTAGGAAAAGGTATGAATGCAGCAGATCAGCAGATCTCCGCATGCCGGTCCAAAACGGTCATCAGCCCTCTGATGCCTTTGGCAGCTTCAATTTGCACGGGCTTCTGCGCATCTGGCCGAGTTGACCGCGCCACGGTGGCAGAGTAACGAACCTGGACGCACGTTCAACGTTATCGAGTAATTCACACAGGGGAGAAATGGTACTCACGACAACTTTGAATTCATCCCGTTTTTGGAGTTTAGCATGACGAATGATACAGTCCCACCTGTGTCGGAATGAAATGTTTGATCATTCTGATGTTATCAAGGGGTGAAAGAGACTTACTGCTCCTCCAAGAGGACGTTACCCCCCATGGTCCTCGCTATCGAATATAACCCTTTGCGGGAAATATCGACGAGCCTGCCGGCGTCGACACCACCCTTGCAAAGAAACTGCTCGGTGTGTGCGACGCGAGGGCCGACCTTTGTGGGTGCCGTCTTGGTCAGCGTGTCATGCGTGCAGGCCGGTCCCGAGCAACTCTTGACGCTGCCCTTATCACTGCTTTGAGCGACGATCTCGATGTTCTGACGGGTGTGCTCAATCTGCTTGCCGAACAGGCGGGAGAAGACGAGGGAGAAGCAGTTGACCATGTCAAGTGGGCTGGCAAGGAGCTTCGAGTGCATCAGCAAAGGAAGTGAACCGAAGAACCTGGGGCTTATGAGTTTGCCATTTATACGAGCCTTTCGGATGTGGCATATCTCACACCTGGTATTCTTGCTCTCCTGCTCCGCAACACTCTCCGAGGTGAATTAATCGGCCCATCTCGCCAAAGAAGGCTTGCACGAGGCACTCCCAAATTAAAATGAAACTTGAGGTAATATCACCCACTGTCACTGTCCTCCCATCATTGAAATGCGTGATCTTCGCCTCTTCCATATGTGCTTCGCAGTTAGATCGTTCCTAACGGGCCTGAAACGCTGAATGAATATAAATATACGTGCTTGGATAAAGTAACGAACCCACGAGGATGAGATACAAATACAGGAGAGGCGGCTGGAAGGATACACATGTTCAATAAGTTACGAAAGCGAACGCTGTCCTTGGAGGACGGCTATGAAAGGAGGTTGTCGCAAGGTAGGCAGCTTTCCTGATACGTATCCTCCACGCCCAATATAATCTACCTCTATCCGATGCCGCTTCCCCTGTCGTAGGCGCGTCAGTGTCCACCTTCAAAGTCATCAGCACATTGCGAAGACGGAAATATTTGGATGGGTATATTCACCCCTCCCGGAGCAGGACATTATAATCTCTCTTCGCAATCTCCTGCAGCAGCTGCTGTTGTGCGAGCAGCAGGGCGTTGGCACATTGGTTCCCGTCGGGTGCCGCATGCTTCTTGAAGTCAAAGATGTACTTTCTGCAGGTATCGTTTGCCCCAATGCGCACGACATCAATCTCTGGGGAGAGAGACGGTAAGCGGGTACTCCTCGAGATCGCGGGTTGTGACTGCCACCTGTTTCATCAAACATGAGCACGGGCTCTACCATCTCGCACCATACGACCTCCCAAGGCTGTTCATGCCTTCGACGATGAAACCACCTCATGGCACCGACGCAAGGCCTCGGGCAAGTCCGTGAGACGAAGTGCGCTGCGGTGCCGTTACTGATCAGGGCTGCCGTATCAAGCTCCATGCTGTTCGGTAGATGGGCCCCTTTAAGCCCTGAATCATTGTGCACCGCCACTCGCTTTTCGGCTGAGATGGCGAGTGACGCGTACGCAAGCCCACGCCGTGCCTTCTGAGTGTAAGCAACATGATGCCACAACTGCCGCGAGCTGTCAATGGATCGAGGAATCGGCCTCCGATGTCGCAGTCAGCTGCATGCGCTCACGTACCTTGTGAATGGAAAGGTATTCCGGAATTGACATATCGTTTTCAGCAGTGCCGAGGAGAAAGGCCATCAGTACTTCTTGTAGGGCTCTGCAGTTACACCCGTGTCGTAGAAGTGTCCCGAAGGTGCCGTGAACTCAAGCGAGATACTATGCCACCGTCATATGAAATTCATAAGCAAGTATTCCAGATATGTGGCACCCTAGCCCTGCGAATGGGGATCAGCGTAGGCATTGGTGGGAAGAGCATGGACAGCCGTCCACCTGTCATCGGCAAGGGACAAAATCTGGGTGATATGCTGCGAACTTTCCGTATGATCAATGACCCATCAATGATCCCGACGACTAGTACATAATTCAAAATGTGCAAGCGCGGGTGGAGGCGGTAGTTCGCTGCCATTACCATAAAAGGAAAGTCATCCATCTCAGCGCAAGCCTCGCCTCTTTGGTCTATGATCGTTGATTGGTCGATGGGGTAGCCACTCTAGGCCGAATTTGTTTCGATACAACTTTCCTTTCATTTGATGCCGCGCAGCTGGACCCTATGACATCTATATGCTTCCTCGAATTCCTTGCGGATAGGGAATTGTTGGCAGGCTAGCCGATCTCACCGACCCGCGTCGTGGACCGCGCTTACCTTGCTATCTACATTGCCGATAAGTATGAAGCATGCATGCGGACTTCGAGGAAGACGCAGGGATGTACTTGCGCCCTGTGGCCTCCCCGGTTGTTTCATTGGTTACGACATGATCAGTAGGGATATACGCATGCATATCTAGGCAGGTATGAGACACCATGATCATGCTTGTTTTTTTCATCGATTATTCGGCTTTCTTTCAGATCAATCAGCTTCGGCTAAACAGGACAGACTTCACGTGTCTGCCTCAAACCTTTTGTGTTGGTTATTCAGGAAATTACTTTGCAAGGCCTCACGCGGTCTACGTCATTCGGGCCTCAGCGGTTCATATCCCAGAGTATCTAGATCGCTGATCCACTTTTTAAAACTACCGCGAGGATTCGTTACAGACGTGTCTTGCCACCACAGGGATTGGTCAACCAGCGTTTCACCAGCCATACTTTCAACGAGGCTACGATCAATTATCTCCTACTAGTACTGTGACATACATCTTTTGCTCAGATATAATCCCCGCCCAACACGTTCGACGCGAATATGTTCTTCAGAGGAACGACATTAAGCCTGCCAAAACAAACGCAGCAAGACCGGAGGTCGTCGCTATATTCTTTCCAGCAGCGCTGCTAGCAGTCGCCGTCGGCGATGAGGCAGCTTGACTTGCCGTAACGTTGTTACAGGTGGAGGTCGCGTTACTCGGAACCGTCGCATTAGCGGATAGCGTCAAGTCCGCGCACTAGTGCTCCCATCAGTCCCGAGATCTTATCAGTGAATCGGAACGCAGGTCTAACCTGATACAAAGTGCCGTCACCCCCGTTGAAGATTACCTGAATGGTCACATTTGTTCCATTCTGGGCGCCAGAGAGACCAGAGGCTGCGATATCAATTGGGAAGCAGTACATCCCTTCTCCACTCGTCTGGAAATACGGCACGACAAGTTGATACTGGGACGAAGAATTTTGGAAGTCAGAAAATGATGTCGGGTCTTGCGCCACCGAGATAATGACACCAGCTTCGCGATAACAAAAAGGGTTAGCTATCTGACGACCCTTCGGATGAAAAACAATACCAGTCCATGTTGGATGTTCGCTATTCAGGTTGATCACCCCATTACTGATGGGAAAAATGGTGCGATTTGAAACTGCGTTGTTATACCCATCTGCAATGATCATAATTCAGGCTTCCAGCCCTAAGCCCTGATGTTACTACCGACCACAAAATGTTGGTTCAGAATCCTGAACAAATGGTCCCCTTGGCACGGGATATTGGAGTTGGAAATGTGCATTAGCGACAGCAGCGAATGCGACGATGGGAAAAACAGAAACAAAACGCATCTTGCGCGATGGCTCCCTGAGAGGTATTGTGTACTCACCTACCAGAAACCAGATGGGTATTTATCGTCCCCTTCCGCCAAGTGAAAAAACTTTTTCGCCCAAGGATTGTCTTGTTTGGTCGCTCCGATTAGTAATCCACGTGCGTCCCACGCCGCCGCGCGAGTGACCAGACAACGGCGATGTACAGTCATATGGCAACTAAACGACCCCATGGAACATTCATGCAAATGACTTAGGAACACTCTGTCACGCCAGGAAAGAATCCCACCGGTTCCCTAGTCCGTGGATGCAGAGTAGATAACACAACAAATACAAGTGAATGAGTGTGGCCGTCCAGGTATCTATGTGACGTGCCGAGGGGCGGCGGTACCTCACCCAAACAGTGACTCTAGGCAAGGTATGATTGCCATTCAAACCTCTGCTTGTGGCCCATACGCCCCACCAGGATCTCTCCAATACCAAGCCCCAGAATGATGGAAACGATATATGCACCATTAAAAGTCCTGTGCACCTTTGCCTCAGAATTGAACAGGTACAAAAATTGACCATACTTACATGACAGCCAACATGAGGGCGTACGAAAAAGCCGACTGAATGGCTTGAATTACGCCGCGCGGGATATCGTGAGAAGGTGTGAAGGGAGGAACGAGCCGTCTGCGCGCAAGAGTGGTGCGTTCCCTGAGAGCTTCGACACTATCTTCCTTGCCAGATTGCGCTCCGCTTGGTGTTGGATTTGTTCTAGCAAGGAGGGTCAGAAGTCGAGCGAGCGAGCGAGAAACCAACGAGCTACGGACTTGGCCCTCCAATGCAATTCTTGAATGCGTCGATAGGCGGCAAGGGAACGATCCAGGATGCAAAACAAAACCAACCCTACACAGGCGCCAGCAATCGCGCCATGAGAAGAAGGGCGCCAGGTTTTAAAGATAAGGAAGTCTGTGTTTCCGAAATGTAGCCATGGAGTCATGGCCATTGACATACTGCTCGTCGAATTGCTGTTGTCCATGCTTGCTGCTCCTGGTGGTGTAGAACGACTGCGACGGTTAGGTGGGAAGTGGCTGATCGGATAATGAACAGTGCCTTGGCATATCCCGATTTAGACTCACATATCAAAGGAACTTAGTAATTGAATGCATGAGAAAAGGGTTCACGGTGACAATGGGAAGGCCAGTCGGACGGGTGTGGCCTTCCCATTGTCACCGTGAACCCTTTTCTCATGCATTCGATTACTAAGTTCCTATGTTTCACAGAGACAGGAATACATCCAACGCAGTTGAGTTCCAGGAGCATACCACTCACCGCCACTGGGCCGGAACTAACAAGGGTATGGGACAGAATTAGGTCGCGGCCCTGTCTCAGGTCCCACCCTTGCCACGGCCAGTCGGACGTTAGGACTCGGGAGACCGAGCGAACCGAACCGAACCGGTCCATGACCGAACCAGTGTCATGTCGTGCGAATCGCGGCGACGAATGACAAATCTAGGGCGGTCAGGACAACACTGTTTCACCGCCAAATGGTGCGAGAAGCCAGGTAATGGGATCCCGAGGAGGATTAGGTTAAACCAGGAAAGAATATGAACGAAATACGAAACAGCCGATGGCGCAGCGACAGATGAGCACAGGGAGCTTGAATGACCGGAAGATGCGGTTGGGATGAAGGGTAGTTGTTGGACGATGAAAGGATACGGAAGACGGGCTTAGGGACGTAGTAGGGACGCAGTAGAAAGGATGATTCGTGGCACGACGCAATACAAGTGTTCTGAGAACTACGCTCCCACTTGTGCTGCATCGTGTCACGATGAATCATGCTGCCTACGTCCTCGGGAGACGCCCAAGTGTCGATGAATTGTAGTGTAGTGTGGATGAAGCAGAGTGGAAAGGGATGAGGAAAGGGAGATCAGTGCGGCATTTCTGCTCGCCCAATCGCAAAATGCCGAAGAAAATACCACTATCACGTAATCAACGCGTGATGTTCCGTTGATCTCACAAGCAATAAAAGCGACCGCATATCAGTTTAGACGCTCAATACGCCCGTCCGAGATGCTGCGAGCAGCACTGGTCAACACTCTACGCCCATCTGCTCGACCTGCCATCCTTGCGTGCAGGGTCGCAGCTCCGTCCTTGCAACTCCTCGTTTGCCACCGGTCATCCGACGCCGGCGACAAACGGGCCCTCAAGGATGCGCGCAGACTCAATGACAAGCTGCAGGAGAATTGGAAGAACTCTACTCTCACATACGAACAGCTCAAGCCGAGGACACTCAGTCCTAGCAACGTATGACCTCACCTTTTGTGTCATCCGCGTCTGCCCGATACTGTACCTCTTCTCTAGGATGCTTACCTGATTGACGTTCGAGAACCCGACGAAGTGGTGCAGGGGTCTATTCCCTCGTCCGTGAACCTCCCGCTTTCGGTGCTTGCCAACTCCCTGAACTTAAACCCTGAGGCGTTTTGCAGCCAGCATGGGTTCGACAAGCCGAGAAAGGCTCAGGAAGTTGTTTTCTACTGCAGGAGTGGCAAGAGGAGTGCCTCTGCGTGTGATATCGCCAAAAGAAACGGTTACGAAAAGTGGGTATTCGCGTCTCTCGACAGGTGCACAGGAATCAAATCTTGCATAGCGTTGTCAACTACGAGGGGTCCTGGCTGGACTGGGTGTCTCGGGAAGGAAGTAGCAAAAGTTCATCAGCCTGAGTTTTGGCAGTGCCAATGGCTAGCTGTAATACATTGATATGTAGTCAACGTTGCTACCCACTTGTTACATACTTTTGCTATTGCGTACTCCGCGACTCTCACGTTTGCACCCCACACTGATTGAAACGTTTGTGTCGAGTTTGTGCTTGGTCGTTGCTCTACTGTCTCAATCTTTTGCAGTTGGTTTCTGCCATGCTCTCTCAAAGTCTTCGCAGAGTTTTATCGCAACGTACGTTGTCATGCGCCGAGAGCGTTGTACTCCCGTCAATGGCCAGGGCTGCTTTGCTGTCTGCCAGGCATACCTCTCCGGGATATTTTACCCACTCGTTCCAAGGTAGTCTTTACAGACGAGCACTCAGTACTCCCTCACTTCACCTCATTCACAGGTGGGTAGCATTTGCGTGAGTTTTATGAGCGAGCCGAGTACCAATTCATTGCAGTGATTTACCCATGGACCGGTACCACACCCTCGCTGACGCAACCATGACGTCTCTGCTCGAGCGACTAGAGGACCTTCTGGACGGGATAGGCAGCGGGGCTTTCGAGGTTGACTACCATGTAAGTCGTGCATCCAGCCCATGAACCCGATGAAACCCACCAGTACAAGTACAATATCACACCCCCTCATGGACATTATTGCAGAGTGGTGTACTAACGCTCAACCTTGGTTCGAATGGAACATATGTCATCAATAAGCAGCCCCCAAACAAGCAAATTTGGCTTTCGTCCCCCGTCAGGTTCGTCTCCAATCCCCTCTATGACCGAGTATTATTCCTCACCTTTCATTTTGATAAACCCCAACATGGCTCGATGACGGTGCGACTGGTACCCGCAATCCCTACACGTGTATGAATCGCCGAATTGATGACCGTTCATTGACGTTAACCTCGCCAATTGAATGAACGGTTAGTGGTCCCAAGCGGTATGACTATATGCCATCCACGGACGACTGGCGATACTCCCGGGACGGTGAAGGGATGGGCAGTCTTCTGGAGCAAGAGCTTGGTCGCGCACTTGGGCGTGAGGTGAATTTGGGACTCGAGCGCATATCTGAGACGATCAAGTAGACGCTGAGATTGATATCTATCGCACTTGTTAACTACAGAGACACCTTGGCAATAATCCAAAGGTACATATGAAATAACTGGTGAATACCCTATAATACGCGGTATATGTGTCAACTCGAGCCTGCCATGGTGAAGCGATGAAAGACTCTTGGTCGAGTTAGATGATGTCTGAACATGGTTGTTAACTGCTCGGGCCGGGGTCGACAAGGTGAGTCGTCCCTTCCACGTCACGTCTGCGTGAAAGGAATAGCGCACCCAGGAATCTGAAATAGTGGTTCAGCACGAGACTAGTTATTATCGAATGACGGTATGATACCTATTAGCGTCCCCATAACGTTGCCGCACGGATTGGACTTCATCGACCAGTCCCTTTTCTGTAGATTCAATGTGACTACTTCGTCCAGCCAGCCTACTCCGAACAGGTTGTGGGGGCACAGGGCGAAAAGGCGATCCATTGGTCCACGCCGTCGGTCTTTGTCCCGCCAGAGGAACTTGTAGGTGGGGGTGCGCAGTCGGCGATGGTACTCCAAGACTTGTGTTCAGGCGGTGATCTCGAGGAGAATGAGCGAACAACAGCCTATGTTGATTGAAAACATGTAATTCATGGAGGATATTGTTTGCGTCTTTGTACTGATCTGCCGTCGTTGACGGGGGTGCCGGTCTTGACATGTCGGATCCATCTTCTATCCAATCCTCCTCACCATCGCTTTCCCAATGCGGACCAGTTGGTTCTGATTCCAGCCATCCCCTCAATGCACCGTCTAGCGGTGGAGGTCGTACGCGTTGCCGCTTGAAGTGGGGCTGACATGTGTCGACGGTGTGGGGAAGTCTGATGGGACCGTCAGGGAAAAACGACGGAGGATCGCCGAACGACGATGGAGGTGGTGTTGCTGGGCGTTGTCGCTTCAGCATGTCTCTGTCGTTGAACGTGATGGTGAATGGGGGTTGTTGTGGCGAATGAGTAGAGCTCGGTAATTAATTACAGGGGTGGCTTGGTGGTCGGAGTACGTCAAGGCTTCGACACGACCTCTGCCACCTAGATATCACCCCACCACGACTCTCCCGCGACCACCAACAAAGCCATGGCCGACACGGACGTCTTTGCGGCGATGGGGATATCTAGCTTTGGAAAAGCCGCCAAGAAACGGGACCTCGATCCATCTCGCTTCGATGTGGCGAAGAGACAGGATATTCCCGTGAGTAACCATACCAGACTCGTCTACACCTCGTGTTCACCGTCTGTTTCTCATCCACAGACAAGACCGGCTCAACCAGGACCAAGCGGGGCTGCTTTCGACCACCCACAGGTCGAGTTGAGCCAGTCGGCGCCCGTCCCCCCCACAAAGCAGCCTCTGCTCTTTGGGTCGGAAGATGCATCGGACGAGAGCGCGGATGCAGGAGAGGATGAGCCCGAGTATGACCCCACTTCTCCCTCGCTCTCCGCTCTGCCTGAGTTTCCTGTCACTCATGAGGCGACGCTCAAAGAGCATACCAAAGTCATCTCAGCCCTCACGCTTGACCCCAGCGGTGCACGTGTACTCAGCGGGTCACACGATTACGACTGCAAGCTTTGGGATTTTGGTGGGATGACCAGCCATCCGAGGTCATTCAAGACGTGGGAGCCAGCGGGCAGCTACTACGTGCGTGCACTGCTTTATCTCTAGTTGAAGCAAGACGATTCTCATAAACTCATCAGGTCAACGATGCGAAATTTTCAAATAATGGGCAACAATTCCTCGTCATTCCTGCCACTCTCCAGCCCAGGCTTTATGATCGTGACGGAGAAGAAGTGTATGCGATCGGTTCCCTTGTGAGAATTGCATGTGACATACGATCACAGGGCGACTTTTATCAAGGGTGACATGTACATCAGAGACATGAAACACACTGCGTACGACCCGTCACTGGTAGATGTGTGATGGGTGCTAACACTGTCACCATAGCGGACATGTTGCTGAGTTGACAGGATGTTCTTGGCACCCACGAGATCAACAAGTCTTTATTACGAGTTCAGCTGACTCGACCATTAGGTGAGGCTACTTTCGACCCTTGTTCTACGATAGGTACCAAGTTTCCTAGAATATGGGATGTGGAAAACAGGCGCAAGCAGAAAACAGTCATCGTTGTCAAGTCGAAGGAGCGAGGGGCACGAACCAAGGTCACAGCATGCGCCTACTCTCTCGATGGAAGTATCATTGGTGGGGGTATGCATGAGATAACACCCCACAGCGTCCTATTATCATACTAATGCTTCTCGTAGCTTGCCTGGACGGCGCGCTACATATGTGGCAGGTCTCATCCAATTTTGTACGACCGAATATGAGCGTCGAAAGTGCTCACGCCAAGTCGACCGAGACTGCTTCTGTCGTATTCTCCGTGGACAACCGGACGGTCCTCACACGAGGGGGAGATGACACCGTTAAACGTACGTGACAATTAGCTGGGTTACCCCAGCCCTTTTCATGTGCGATGCTTCAGTTTGGGATATCCGTTCCTTCAAAAAACCTGTGGTGATGCGTTCCGAGACGACAACACTGTATCCCGGCACGAATGCAGTGTTCAGTCCCGACGAGAAATACGTCCTTACGGGTGTCGGATCTACCTCGAAAGGTGGTCAGGGACAACTCGTGTTCCTGAGCCGCACAGACCTGACTGTTGTCAAGGCGGTCGAGATGGATTCGACCCCGGTGAAGGTAGTGTGGCACCCTAAGATCAACCAGATCATCACGGGGCTCTCAAATGGCACAGTATCAGTTTTATACTCGCCGGATACCTCGACGCACGGGGGGAAGCTGTTATTATCGAAGGGTGCACCGAAGCGACCAACGGTGGAAGATTTGTCGGATGCACTTGCGGCACCGACGATATTAACACCACACGCGTTGCCGATGTTCAAGGATGGGGATGGCATCGTGAAAGGAACGAAGCGCAAGAGAGAAAAGGATCGTATGGATCCACGGAAGAGTCGACGACCGGAGCTCCCAGTGACCGGACCCGGCAAGGGAGGGCGCGTGGGGGCAAGTGCGACGCAGCACGTCGTTCAGAATCTGGTGCGGGACACAACGCGGGACGAAGACGTGAGCTATCTTTTCATTTTGTCTGGGTGCACGATAATGCACTGGTTGCGGAGGTCCGGGCTTCTTGTTTCGGATCACATGATACATCTTTCTTTCTTTCTCTGGCGGTGACTGAACGGCTGATATATTGCACTGCGACGGTGTTCGACAACAGCCGCGGGAGGCACTCCTCAAGTATGCGGAACTAGCAGAGGCCGATCCACAATGGACTTCAGGTGAGCATCCGGTGCCCGCTATCACCTGCTTTTGAGGCGCTTCCCTTTTCGGTCCTGCGCTGCGGAGTGCCAATTCAGGAAGGTTGCCGCGGCGGAGATTGAACATTTGTATTGTTGTGTTTGTATTGATCTGCCGGCTGACGTGGCGACCTTCTTTTTTTTTTTCCAGCGTGGCGACAAAACCAACCCAAGCCCGTGTTTGCGAACGTCTCGGAGGAGGAGGAGGAGGAGACGTAGAGCGACTGGTGCACGCATGGATGTACGCAGTAGCTACGTGATTTACTTGAAGAGAGGGGTTGTGTGAGGATGCGGTGTGAGTGGGTATTTTGGATGGTCCCTGCGCTGGTTGGAGACCGAACCTTAATTTCAGCCGCCTATAAAGACCCAATGGGTGGCTGCCGATTCCCCAAATCCAAAACTCCCCTCCCCTCTGCAAACGTCACACAGTGTGACAAAAATTGTCACGCGCCACCCATGAACGCGACCGACGCTGCTCAACCTAATGCACCCACCATCGGAAATGATGACAAACCAGTCCCGCTCGATGCCACCCCCGACGTACCACCCGCCGACAATGGTACACGTGACAGACAGTTATTCAAAATTTCCCTTAGCTAACCCTAAACACTAAAAAGATTTAATTCCCAACCAGCCCTCCCTCAACTCTCTGCCAAACGGCCATGTCCATGCCAACTCGTTCCACTCTCCCGCCACCTCACCCATGTCCGTATCCCCCTCCGATCCAGGTGCGTCTCCCCGTCCCCTCCCCGTCCGCCGTCCCTCTTATCTGAGCAGCCTCTGTCCCTATCCAACCCCCTCCCGCAACACCACCACCGCCCCCAGTACAGTCAGATGCCACCCACGACATCAAGATGGCAGAGACACCAGAGGGAATTGTTGAGGACATGCTCGCCCCCTGCGCTGTCTCTCCTGACCCCTCCCTCAATGGTGCTCCTAATGGCAAGTTCACCGCCGCCCACCCGAACTTGGATGCGGATGGCGATGTGAACATGGAAGCACACCTCAATGGCCGTGCAGAAACCGTCGACGCCAAGACAGACACATTTCCCGATTCATTCACCGCGTATCGTTCACCTAATCACGTCTCTCATCAGGTAGACGAGGTTTTGGATGATGATGCTAGACCTCCGCCTGCAAAACGAGCACGCAAGTTCTCCGATGCAGATCAGGCTTCCATCGCAAACGTGAGCTGAACCCTTGACCTTCCGTTTTAGCATACTGATGCTTTGTCCTTGTGATCGCAATTCCTCAAGACTGCCTCGCCTCCTCCCGTTACCGGTTCGTCCATTCAACTGGGTGAAGACGTCTTCGGTCCTGCCCCTGTACCATCAACTCCCGGTGGTGCAACTACACTTAGCATACAGCAACATCGCTTTTGTCTTTCGACTGTTCGGTCGCTGAAAAAGATGAAAGACGCTGCGCCGTTCCTCCATCCCGTTGACCCTGTTGCCTTGAACATCCCTCACTACCCCAGCATTATCAAGAATCCAATGGATCTCGGCACCATTGAGCGCAAGCTCATGTCTTCCAACCTTCAAAAACCCGATATGAATCCTAATAACCCTCGCTATAACAACGCCGATGACTTCGTTGCCGACGTCCGTCTTGTGTTCAGCAATTGCCTTACATTCAATGGGCCAGATCATGCCATATCGAAGGCGGCTAAGCATCTTGAATCTGTTTTCGACAAGCAAATAAAGAACCTTCCACTGCCCCAAGTGGTATGTGAGTGTCAATGGTTGTCGTGGAACAGACACTAACATTGTGTAGGTAAAGCCTGCCATAAAAATTGCCACTCCGCCGCCACCAGCGCCAGTCAAAAAGGTCAACCCACCACCGCCTGCCCCTGCTCGACGCGCGTCCACCTCCGTTCCAGTGATCCGCCGCAACGAAGTCGAACAAGCGTCGGCTCGTCCAAAAAGAGAGATTCATCCCCCTCCTCCAAAGGATCTTCCATATGCCGACGCACCAAAGAAACTACGGAAAGTCAAGGTGGTTAAGGATGACGGCTCTATAGAGCAGCTCAAGTTTTGCGTTAAGCTCTTGGCTGAGTTGCATCGGAAGCAACACTGGAATATTGCTCATCCATTTTACGAGCCAGTCGGTTAGTTTTCGTTATCTTGTTACCCTTTCATTGTTCACTGGATTATCAAGATCCAGTTAAATTGGAGATTCCGACGTACTTCAAGATCGTCAAAAAGCCAATGGACTTGTCCACCATGCGGAAGAAACTGGAGAATCATGAGTATACAAATGCCTCCAAGTTCTTCGATGATTTCAAGTTGATGATTCGAAATTGTTTTACTTTCAATCCTGCTGGTACGCCTGTCAATCAAGCCGGTATTGAGTTGCAACGCCTTTTCGATGAGAAGTGGAAGAATCTGCCTCCCTTACGGGAGGCAAGCGAGGAAGAGGAAGAGGAAGAGGAAGATGAGTCTGAGGAGGAACGCAACCGTGTGTTCATCTCCGTGCGATACAATATCCATGTACTGATGTACCATCCAACACAGGTAGGATTGCGTCAATGGAGGCACAGATCGAGTCGATGCGAGGCAACTTGCTCGCGCTAAAGAACCAGCCTCCAAAGGAGAAGAAAAAGAAAAAGAAGGAGCCCAAACCTGCCGCTGCTTCGACCTCCAAATCCGCTACCTCGCGTAACGCCAAAGTTTCTACCGCTGGGAGCGGCGCTGTTAAACGGAAGACAAAAAAGCAGATCCCAGAGGACGACACGCTATCCTTTGACCAGAAGAAGGACCTTAGCGAAGCCATAACGAAACTTGATGGGCAAAAGTTGGAGAAAGTCATTCAAATTATCCACGAAGGTGTCCCCGAGATTCGTGACGTAGGTAATTTGTCTTCGTGGACGGTACACTTTGTCTGACTAGTGTCAGAGCACCGAAGAGATCGAGATCGAGATCGACCTTCTACCTGTAAACGTGCTTACGAAGCTGTATAATTTCGTGCTACGGCCGTTGCGGCAACCCCCCCAGAAGCGTAGTCGTGCAACAGGCAAGGGAACCGGTACTGGTGGCCTCAAACGCAAAAGCATGGACGAAAATGCCGAGGCTGAGAAGATCCGGCAGCTAGAGGAGCGGATGAAATTATTCGACAATCCTCCAGGAAACGCCGTTTCCACTCCTGTCCCCCGGCACGACGATAGTGACCATTCCTCCGAATCAAGCTCTGACGAGAGTTCAGGGAGTGAGTCCGATTGATTCTGTGCTTGGGTTGTCGGCATTTTCACTCTTTGCGTGCAACTGGTGGTGTGAGGACTTTAGTACGGGGCGGTTATAGGTTTCCCCACTCATACTGTTCTCTCATAATGACGCAGTGTTTTTACTCTTGATCTTTATAACCTTTTTCTTCGACCCCCTGCTTTCATCACTTGTCTTTTTCTTCCATCAGCATCGCGTACATCCATACAATCATCAAATTAAATAAATAAAGAACAGCAATGTAGTCAGCTAATTCTAGTCAACCAGTTGTGTTCTGACAGCGCGAGTAAAAGGGCTAGCGAATCGACCAACACGCATGAACTTTGTTGTACAGTAGCCGATGTTAAGATGAAGAATAAATTCCACGGGAACGCAACAAAGCTCGAGACGACAAAAAATGCATACGCGCGAAACTACTTGCGTTTGGAGTGACTTGTCTGCTTCCACGTCTGCCATCCGGATTTTGGGGGTGCGACAGGCGCCGGTGGAAGTGGGGCACGCGGAGAAGATGGTGGGACAGGTTCAAGTGGCGTTGAGTGCGAGTCGGAACTGGCTGCCAAACCGTGTCTTCTCGGAGGCAAAGCATTTGAAGGAGGGAGGGGGGCACGACCATGAGATTCATAGTTAGAGGGAAAGGTTAAAGGAGGGGGTGCATCCGCAGGAGGTGGAGGAGGCGGCGCCGATGGCGGGGGAGGGGAGGGTGGTGGGAGGACAGGTTGAGAGCTGCTGGACTCCAAAGATGTCCATCCTCCGGTGCGAAACATGGGAGCAGCTGACATCGAAATCAGTCGCGAAACCGATGGAGTACAGTCTGGAGGTGATGGTGGCGTATGCGCGGGTAAAGGCGGAGCTGGGTTAGCAGCTACCCAACCTAAGTGCTTAGGATCCGTATCGGGAGGTTTCGGTGCCGCAGTAACCGCCGCCCAACCGGCCCTTTTGAATCCACTTGGCTTTATTTCGTTCGTGGCTACAGTGTCACTTTCGGGTGCCAGCACGGGGACGGGGCCGGCAGGGGCGGGCTTCGCCATCTTGATGCCTTGAGCTCGAGCGAGCTTCCTGAGTTCCTTTTCTTCTCTCTTTCGTTCCTTTTCCTTGCGCTTCTCCAGGTCTTCTTGGTTGACCAAACGAGCGTTGGCTTGCATATCTTTCAAGCGCGCCTTGTGGTGATGGGCGTAAGAGTTGGTGTGCTCGTCATACTGAGCAACGTTCTGGAACTGTTTCTCGCACAGAGTGCAATAAAACGGCTTTAGAGTGTCCGTAATCTCCGACTTGACGGCTGCACGTTTTGCTGCGATGTCCTATGATAGCTTATCAGGGTGTGTCAAACGAGTAGACACAATGATTACTTCTCTGGCTTTGCGCTGGTCTTGTGTTTCTTTGCGTTGGCGCTCAGAATCCAACTCTCGCCTCTGCGACACGGTGGTCTCGATCATACGGACATCCTGGTTGATTTTTCCGAGGCCAGTCAAATCATTTTTTATCTGAAAGGGGATGGGATCGACTCGTCCTAAGGAAGCGCATTGTCAGGTTGGGCAAAGAGGAGAAAGCCTGGCATACCATCCCCTGATAAGCCGAGTGGCTGTCCCTCCGACCAGCCGAGCTTGGCAAGCATTGCGAATCCCCTGTTTGTGCTCTTTATCTTTGTGTCGACGGTGATGACCTCTGTTGGAGGGACGCATTCGTCGATATCTGGCACGTCCGCGGGCTGCGGGGAGGGCGTGCGAGAGACGAGGGAGACGTTGTCATCCTCACTGTCATCACTTCTTGATCGCTGGAGGAAGGGGAGGAGGGAAGAGGGCAGTACGGCTTGTTTTCAAGGACGCCAGTAAATATGGCAGAGTACCTTGAGAAGCATGGACACACTCGGCTCGTCTTGCTCCGAGCGCGTCATTGGAATAGCGTTCCAGCGGGCGACGCTTTCTGCGGACATGACCGTTGTTGAAACAGCAGTATCTCGTGCACGTGATCTTACGCGGCTTGTCATAATCGCGTTCGAGCTCGTCGACGTCGTCCACGACGATGAACTCGGACGATTACTTCACCGATGAGCTCGACTCTGGTATCCTCAACCAGCTCGATGTCATCGAAGCGGCATATCGTCTAAAGCCCACTCCCGTTCGCAACCCCCCTAAATCCCTTCACCTCCCTGCGTCCAACCCGGCCCCTCCAAAGCGCATACAACAGGAAGACTCGTACTCGGATCTCACCCTCGACATTGACGAGGCAGACTTGCAGCGTCTCGATTCGTTCATCGACGCGGCATACAAGGGGCAAGTGGCTCCAGTCACCGGTCCAAGCAACGCTGCCCGCCCCCCTTCCAAAGGCGCCGTTCAGACAACTCTCTTGGGAGGCATTGCTCAACCTGCCCCGTCCAGTCGCAGAACGAGCACCTTATCCCGTGGTCCAATGCAAAGGTTCAATTCCGACCATCGCAACCCATTCGGTCAGCAGGCACCGAAAACGAAACAGTGGGATCATACCGCATTCGCCAAATCTGGGCGGAAAAAGCCAAAATCAAAAGCCAAGTTTGACGAGGACGAACAAGAAGAGGAGACAATTGAGTTTGAGCAGTTTCCTGCTCCGTTTGTCCTAGGTACGTGGCACGCGTTGTCGTTGATCGCGTCGGGACTGATTGCAGTGTAGTTGGGTGCGTAGCTTTGTCTTTCTTCCTTGGTAGTACATTGACATCAACTCGCGCACATATTGAAATGAAGCCTGGTGAGTGTATCATCCTCCTATCGTATGGTTAGCTCATAACTTTTGTAGCCTCCCCCCATGAAGCTCAAGGTGGATATGCTCGAGGCGAAGCATTGGATTTATCCGCTCAACCAGCCCAAGCGAGATTATCAATTCAACATCGTCAAGCATTGTCTATTCGATAACACACTTGTGGCGCTTCCGACCGGCCTGGGAAAGACCTTTATTGCCGGTGTCGTGATGTTGAACTGTAAGTTTGTATATACCAACCCCTGTACGGGATATAACGCAATCCATTGAAGTCTACCGCTGGTTCCCCAAGGGCAAAGTTGTCTTCGTTGCGCCCACAAAGCCTCTCGTTGCTCAACAGATTGATGCATGCCATCGGACATGTGGCATCCCAGGGAGGGATGCGGTGGAATTAACAGGTAATAACCCGCGCCCATATAGATCACGAATGGTGTGTCCTCACCACGGCGGCCGAAGCAGAATGCCTGCTAACTCTTCCTAGTGGGAGGAGAAACGAATCTTCTACATGACGCCACAGACACTCATCAACGACCTCACTACCGAAAATTGTGATCCACGCAATATTATCCTCATGGTCATCGGTCTGTAAAGCCTCCTTGACTTGTGTGATGCATTACGTTGAATGCCGCTCAATTTAGATGAGGCGCACAAGGGAACGGGCGACTATGCATACGCGCAAGTCGTTCGCTTCCTTATGGTGAAGAACCCACATTTCCGAGTACTCGCGCTTACTGCGACCCCCGGAAGCACCCCCGACGCAGTCCAAGCAATCGTAGACTCTTTACACATCAGTAGGATCGAGATCAGAGACGAAGGAAGTCTCGATCTCAGAGAATATATGCACAAGAAAGTAGGTCGCTCTATTGCTGGTTCAAGAGATATTCCGTAATAAATACTTTCGAATAGGAGATCAAACAACATATCATCAAGATGACGGACGACATTAATCACTTTCAACAACTCCTGAAGACTGTCATGGAGGTCGGTCGAGGTGTCTTTTCTGTTAATGAACAATCCTGACTATTCATAGTCGGTAATAAAACCACTTGTAGCTAAAGGTGTTATAGAGCCATTGGACGTTGTCAAAATGCATCCGTACCGCGCCACGGCCATCATACAACGGATTGCAGCTCAACGAAATAGCCCGCATGTGTGGGCAACGGGAACGCTTGCAATGATATCATCCATGGCAAGAGCCATGTCGTACTTGGTACGCTTGTCCCAAGTCTATGGTGATACATCGTTTAAGCATTCGTCACTTGTCCTCCAAACACGAATAGATGGAAGCCAGCGTTACTATGTGCCTCCATTCTCTGCAAGACCTCGTTCGCGAGAAGGAGGCCTCCGATCAGAAAAAGAAGAAAGCACCTTCGAAGCTCAAGTCAGACCCCACTTTTCAAAGGCTTCTTGCCGACCTTGAGGCAGGCCAGAAGCGGCCAGGGGGATTTGGGATGCACCCAAAAATGGAGAGCCTCAAAACGCTCCTCGTACAACATTTTGGACAAAGAATGGCTGACGGAGATGAAGAGGAGGCGGGAGTTAATGGCACACGAGCTATGGTATTCGTGGCATATCGGGAGTGCGTGGACGAGATCGTCGAGGTCTTGAATCAGGAATCGCCTCTTCTGAAGGCCACGCGTTTCGTCGGGCAGGGAGTCGACAAGCAGGGCAAGAAGGGTTTCGCTCAGAAAGAGCAGTTAGAGGTAAGATAAGTGCCATGATAAATGATATTCTCTTCATCGTATCTGCTGGCAGGTGATCCGAAAGTTTCAAGCGGGGGAGTTCAATGTCCTGGTCTCAACGTCAATTGGAGAAGAAGGTCTCGACATTGGAGAGGTTGATATGATTGTGTGCTATGATGCTCAAAAGACACCCATTCGTATGGTATGTAGTCCTTTCCTTTTACCTCG
>JBBPJV010000450.1:0-22531 GCA_038088915.1 Sutorius aff. eximius
CTTGGCCGATGGAAAGACCACCACTGCCCAGAACGACGACCTTTTTAACCTTTGGGCGGTCGAGTTGTGGGAGAACTTTGGCGGACAATTTTCGGGCGAGCTCCGAGGGGGAGTTGAGGACATGCTCGCCGTCCTTTGGTACGTATGAACCAATGGCCGGTGCAGCGATCGCACGCAGGGGGTTTGTCGGTGCGATGCGAGTGCGGAGTTGTGTGGTGGAGAAAAGACGGGTAGAGGGGTGACGGGCACGAACGAGGTTGTTCAACGAGTGTAGCACGCGTGCCGTTGTCGGAATTCGGGGAACGGTCGAGATGAACATGATAAAAGACTTTTGCAAGGCTTATTTTCGATCAAGGACGAAGAGAGAAGACAAGGTCACTGAGATAACTGTTTGGACGATGGATCAGGACAAGTGGTCAACGACTGCGAGAACAGAGCAAAGGCGTTGACTGACTCGTCGCGCGTGTTCTGAGTGAAGATCATATACGAGCTTCAAGCTCTGTCGTATTTTTTGTAGGTCAATGCTAGAGTTGTACTTAGCGGACTTGGTGAGCGCAAAAGTTTTCGTTCGCTGATCGCAAGTTTTTATACACGCGGAGTTGCTACACGGACCGGCCCGAGTGACCCTATAACTTACAAGGTCGGGGACTTGCACAGCCACGTGTTACATTGCGCGACAGGACAATTTGATTGCTGCACAGGGTTTACAGTCAGACCGTAGCAAATACAGAGAGAGTGAACCTGGATATTATCCACCGAGTAAAATGGGAAGTCATGCAGGCTATGAATCGTTTTTGGATTTTAAATGAATGGAGCCACCATAAAATTGAACAGCAAGGGCTGTTACAAGTCTGACAATAGCTTAACCCATGCCAAGAACTCTGCCAAAGTGTCACCATGAAGCCCTAATCTGCAATTCCCAATGTCCACTGTATGATGGTATGTCCAAGTTCTCTGGCTGGTCACTCCTGTGCTAGTGTTCATGGGTTTGCTGCTTGCTCGTGCCACTTTATTGAAGCTTATAAATATGGTCTTGACAGTGCCTGGGCAGAACGGGCTGGAAATTTTATTGATCAAACTCGAAGCTTGGATGCTTCAACAAGAGCTACTCAATCAGTATTCCATTCATTAGACAGTGTACAAACTCCTAGCACTATTTTGTACATTCTTTCTCATAGATCTCTCCTGCAGTGCAGATATCTTTCCATCTCCACTGGTCTCCAATAGGTTCCATGGTGGCCAGCACAACCCCAGCTCGGTCCCACTGTCACAAGCTGTCACATCATGTGATGTCTGATGGCTTCGCATGTCGCCAACCTTAGTTATACCGTAGCTTCGCGTCGCAAAAACTGAGATCACTCGTGAAAGGAGGATCAGCAAAAGACAACCGCCCCTTTCGACGGCGTCCCCCAAGTGATATGGCATTCCGCTCTTTCGTCTCCAACTCCCCGCCCCGTCTAGTACAGCTACGGAAGGTACGTAGGAAAGAAAACATGCAACCATGCAGTCGGTGAATGCGTTAGGTACTACATACACACGTCAAGTGTTCTTAATAGGCGAGTGGGGCTGGGGGAGACGATCCCGTTTGTACTGTTAACCGAAAGGTAAAGGGGAGAATAGAAACGATAAGAACAAATAGCAAAAACGAGACCAGGACAGCAGAGATGTCGATTTTTTGTCCACCCAAAACACTGGGGTTACTTCTAGCCCGGATAACCGATGTCAGAAAAGTGACCATGTGAGGGAGGGGATGGTCGTGCACCGATTAAGCGGCGATTGGGACAGCGGGCTTGGTCTCGTTCTTCTTCCCGGCTGCTGCAGCTTCCGCATCTTGAACGGCCTTCTTCGTAGCCTCCAGTTCCTTGATCTGCTTCTCCAGTTTTTCCTTCACGCCATCTGTGGCGACAGTACCCTTGGTTGGCACATTGAACGTCACGCTCCGATGCACGCTCCCACTCATGCTCCCGGTCTCGGGAGTTGGCACATTAACGAGCGGCCCGGTGGTAGATAAGCCACGGTGGAACGACGTCGGCAATACGCGTCCTTCGGGGTGTTGAAACGGACACGCAGCACGGGTGCATGCAGCGCCGAAACGACATTGTTGGTTAAAGTGGGTATTGGTCGGACGTGGAGGGTGTGAAAATGTGCAGTTAGGTCGGGTGCAGGAGGCACCAAACCGGCATGGGGTGGGGTTTGAAGGTGTGCTGGAGTATGCTGGCGCAACATGGAGATGAGGGAGTGTTGAAGGTGGCTTTTGGAGTTCGGCGCCTAAAGGGACAAGATAAGCGGTGAAACGACACGGAAATTTGTTTGGCTTACCAGGTGCATTGACAGCGGGACTAACATGTGATTTAATACAATCCTTATCTTTACAGCCTTTGCCATTCTCACATGCATCCGTGCTCAGTACCACGCCGCTCTCGGCCGTGGCGACTGGCGAGGGATGCGAGTACCTGCATTGTGAGTTCGTGCACTTAGTACCGAACTTGCACAATGTCGGAGATTGAGGACGCTCCGGTAGTGCATAGGGTATCCGTTGTTGTTGAGGTGCGGGTGGCTGTTGTGTAGAGGCAGGGATAGGGGTTGGAGCAACAATGGGGACGGAAGGTTCGGAAGATTGCGTTGGAGCCGTCTCGGGCAGGGTTTGGGGTTGCAATTGCGTCTGAGTAGGGGTGGACGA
The DNA here is from genome assembly GCA_038088915.1 of Sutorius aff. eximius. NCBI lineage: Eukaryota > Fungi > Basidiomycota > Agaricomycetes > Boletales > Boletaceae > Sutorius > Sutorius aff. eximius. The sequence continues at coordinate 2,681 of JBBPJV010000450.1, forward strand.
TTCCGAAGCTGGTGCGGGTGATGTTCCAATGTGGCCACCCCGTCCTGGACCCCCGCCACGGCCCCTCCCAACCCGTCCGCCACCCCTTCCTCGTCCATCCATGCCCTGTGTTGGAGCCTGACCCTGACCGAATGCGCCACCCGCTTGATACATACCCATATCTCCTTGTGGCATCCCTGGGAATCCGCCGCCCATCATTTGGCCTGTAGCAGGATTGAGCATTCCCATCGAGGTCGCCATCTGAGCCATGAGTGCCATCTGATTCATCATCATCTCCTGCAGCATCATCGTGTTCGCGTTTGCACTAGCTGTGGCCATGTCCATTCCGACGCCGTTTTGAAAACCCATCATCATGCTTGGGTCGGGCGTTGCCCCACCAGGAGGGATGCCACCGTTCGTAACAGCGTCGATACGAGCTTGTATCTCGTCTCCACGCGCGTATGATGGATGTGCGTTATTCCGGCCGCCTACACGGTCCAAGAGACTCCTTCCACTCGCACCCGTCCCGGCCTCGCTTCTGGACCCGGCACCCTGCATTGCACGGGGCCCTGTAGGGACGTCCACACGGCGTGTTTTCGATGGGCCATGGCCTGGGGGTGAAGGAGAACGCGCAGATGCTGCTCGTTTCTGCCCGTGACCAAGGGTCGAAGAGAGGGCTTGTTGATAGAGTGGTGGCGCCCCACCAGGTGCTCCAGCGCGAGGATTGGGTGGTCGTCGGTGATCAACTGTTGAAGACGGAGGAGAATGAAGAGGGATTTCAGATGTGACTTGGGGTTTCGACGTGGTTGTGGATGGAGCAGTAGATGATGATGCCGGTGGTATTTCTGACTCCGGAACACCTTTGGCAGCTTCGACAAACAACCAATCTGTGAAACTGGGATCTGTTGAAGATTGACGACCGTCAGCAGCGGCACGAGTCACGGCTGGAAGGGCACACGAACCAAAGTCAGCCCCAATCACTACAACGAGCGAGAGATAGTCAGCCGGGCGCGGAACGACCAGAAAGAAGACGAGGCTTACAATCTTCAAGTTCCGAGGTTATTTGAGCTGCGGTGGCATGGAATGTCAGTACGATGCAAAGCGCCCAAGGACGGGGACGTACCCGCAGTCTTGTTATTTATGATCATGATAGTGATGTACTCGGCCATAACTGGGTCTGTATCACCCCGAAAATAAGAATTCGAGCGCACAAAAGTGGTTCCGGAGGACTGACCGGCATCAGGACTGAAGCCCCGTTTCATGAGCTCGTCCTGGATCGCATTCTGTGAAAAAAGCGCCAAGTCAGCCCAAAGTGCACGAAAATGACTGTATCATGCGTACTTGAAGAGAATTTGCGCGTTCAGTTCCAATAGTAAGGCCAAAGGGCATCTTTGGTAGAAAGTGAACGGTGGTGGTGATTGGCAAGGAACGAATCAAACGTTGGCAAGAGTACAGATAGATTACTAATATGCCAAGTACTTGTCAAACTAATTATTTAATAAACTAAATTATGAGTCCTCGCCTACTTGTCTCCACAATGCTTCGAGTTCCCGTTGCTCAGCTTGTTGTTTGGACACAATCGCCGCCCTCTTTTGCTTCACTTGCTCCTCTGAGAGCATCGGTTTTTGAGTAGGGCGGGGTGTGGTTCTGGCGTTAACGTCAAGCATCCTCTTTGCATTGTCAGCTGTCACTTACGATCGTGTGCGTCCATCTGCCTTTTGAGGCACCTTGACATGTTGACGACCGGCAATAGTGGGAGGCCCAGCAGGTCTGCGTCAAGACTCATTTAGCGCGCCTGCCGTCCACGATAGACGGGTGGGCTTACCCATCCAGCTCCTCGAGTCGTATCTTGTGTTCTGGAACCATCTTCTCTCCATACAGCCATTTTCTGTCCCACGTGGGTTCGGTTTCTTGCCAATACCGAAAGTAGGCTTCCATCCGCTCTCTCCGTCCGCTCTCTGCCTTGACAAGGTCTCGAACGTCCCTTGCTCTTTTGCGAAGCTTCGCAGCAGTTTCGCGCACGTCAGTGATCTGATCTAGAAGGGTGATATCCTTGTCGGAAATTTCCCGCATGATCTTCACACAGCGTTCAAGGTCTCTGACATTTGCGGCAGGAGGCGTGCCCGAGCGCGATGAGACGGGTGTAGCGAAATCGGGTTGTTCTTCCTCTGTCATCTCGGATTCGGTGCCGCTAAAGAGGTCTCGATCGTACGGGAGCACGGTGGGTCTATACGCCGGGAATACCAATCGCGGACCCGATGGTCCAACTTCTGGCGGTCGAGGATCTCCACGATCAGTTCCGCGCTGGATGCTGGGATCATATCCTGGAAGTCTGGTGTTTCCTTGGACCCCGGTCTGCTGTCCGGGTCGGTTGTTGGGCATGGGCGAGGCTGGGACTCCTTCCGACACTTCTTCCCGCTTAAATCTCTTTCGCGATGATCCTTCCTCGGGACCATTCTCGGCGGGTCTACATTATACGGTTTCAATGCTGCATCCCGTGGAAATCGGGTCGTTTCGCTTGCCTTGCTTTCTTAGGCAACTGGAGACTCGACAATTGTTGAATAATTAGTTCACTCTTCATGTTCGCCTTGACCTTGTTGGCCTGATGCGCCGTTAGCTCGAGCCTCGCGATCAGAAAATGTACAATGCATACCATCGCAAGTTTCTGAAGCTCAGCACGAGGGAGTTTTCGAAGGGTTACTTCGCTCAAGTCCGAATTATCTGGCACCGCATACGGTGTCGGGATTGTTGGTTCTTTCCTCAAGGTAGCTTCAGGAGCGGCAGCTTTCGCCTTGGACCTTGATCGAACGTTCACCATGATGGCGTATGTTGTAAACGCGATGTGCGACAGGTATGAGGTGTTCCCCACCTATCTGAACGAGGGGAGGGGAAGGAAACTCATTTCGAATCGTACAGGTGGGTGTTTTATAACAAGCCTGATCAGGTGGTCCATACACGAGAACAATACTGTCATCACTTGGACCTACAGCACGTCGCTAGACGATCCGGCTACCGTTTCCGGAAAATGTCAAAGCAAGTCAGCAATTCCACTCATCGATGACAGACGGGTGGACTGGACGGTAAGGCCTGGACCATATAATCAACCACAGCGGGTATTGTGCCTCGGCTTTTACGCTGGACAAAAGTGACGTACTTTGGCCCCCAGTCTGTAGTGAGGTAGGCGCGCACCTTGTCGAGGCCAGGATATAGCTCCCGACAACAATGCAAGTGTGGATGAAAACGGGACAAATCGAAAGTGGACAACAATAGAGAGTGAGACACTGCATTAGGCCAGTCCAGTAACCCCGACATGCCAGTCGCCGATCGAGAAGTTTAATGCTCACTCGACCCTTGGACCCGCTTCCTACAAAGACCCCATCTTAACACCCTACCGACGTTCCCACTACCAGCACGAAATGACACTCGTAATGGAAAGCCCGAAACTTCGCGAGCTCACTCGTGCTCAGCTTCAGTCCCTCGCCAAGGTAGGAACTGTAGCTCTAGTCAAAACTCTTCCTGTTAAAACTGACCGCCATCCCCACACAGCGTGAAGTCGTCCGCGCCGTCGGAAAGACTGAAGACATCATCCGCAGACTCATGCGGAAGCATCCACGAGGCGTTCCAGTACCCGAGTACGTGGTCTATTCTCGTACACGAGTCCATGTATTCACCGAATTGGTATCAGACACGCCGACAACCCCTCTGCCTCTTCGGCACCGCCGAAACGAATTGTGTTAAAGATATCGCTCAAGCGTCCCCCACTGGTACCAAAAACTTCGGAAACCGGTCTCGATTCCAAGGGTGCGTATATACCCCCTGCTTTAAGCTATGCCAGTCAGCAGTCATTGCTCACCACCTGGTCGATCCTTCAGGTGGAACTGAACCGGCTGCCAAACCGGCTTCTGCCTCCCCATCCAGCTCCTCGGAGGTACTAGAAGAGCTCCTATATCCCGAAGGCAAGTAAATGATCGATTATGTCCCCAAGGTCATAGCTCACCCCCTTTCGATGGGCCTGTTAGATGAACCATATATACCCGGCCCTTCCAACACAAACCCCGAAGCCTCGCCCGATCTCCTACCTGAAAAACTGTCCCCCGTTCCACCACCCGAGCACCCATCTCACGAGGCCCACGACGAGGACGAGGACGCCCGTAATGCGGCTCTTTCTCCAAACCCCGACGGGCAAACGAACGAAGAAGATGAAGTCGACAAGTATGACTATCCTAAGGGTGCCCCAACCCATTACATGGTCGTCGATACCCTCCGCCAATTCACCAAACTCGTCAATACCATCCCGCCGATGGAGATGCGCCTCGCCGAGAGCCGATGTCTCATCAAACGTACAGAAACCCTGCTCGAAAAAACGACGCCAGACGCACGCGAACTCGCCGTGACGCGTGAGTATCTCGAAACGTTCCTGTTGGGCAAGATGAAGAAGAAGCGCGAACTCTGGGACGGGACGGGAAAGATGAACAAGGAAGATCGCAAGCTGCGGATGGAGTGGCTGCGGGCGGAACGCAAGGCAGAAAACGAAAAGAGGTGGAAGGAGGCCAACGAGTCGAATATGCAACACGGTCTCGAGCCAGAACCGTTTTCGGCATTTGCGTACGTGCGCGAGCTGTGCAGTGTTGTGAAAGCTGGACCTAACCCGCCCTGTAGATCAGAAAGCGATGAGGATGTCATCGAAAGCTTGGAAACAACCCCTGTAAGCAGCAGAAGCGGAAGTCGCAAGCGATCAAGGGAAGATAGTGCCGACGCAAAATCGAACGGAGATGCCGGTGCTGGTGATGAGAGCCACAGGAAAAGAGCTCGCTCGTGATTTTCCGGTCACCCATTGGACCGTATACATCCGTGTTTGTCGCATCATATAGTACATCCTACTTGGTGCGTTCGCGACGAGTATACACATGTAATCAGATTTGAACACGTCGGACGGGCAACTCTGTGTACGGCGTACTTGCCAGCGAACATGCGAAGCGTTCTTACCTACCAGAGCCCGGCGCTACTTCTATCAAGACACCGACAATGTAACAAGAGTGTAAATGGAGGTCGTTATCGATCCCATCTATCATCTTGTGGCACACGACACGTAAAACATACCCCCTTCCTCGTGCCCCGCAGTCTATCACAGCCACCACGAATGCACATGACATGCACAGCGAATAGGTTCAACATGGCACCTGACCACGCCAACCGCGATCAATCCCTACAAGGGAACATCAACCTGTCCTCCAACTGAGATCCGGTGCGGTCCATACATATGCGCGAGGAACGGAACTAAATGTGCGCCCGAATCGTCGATCGAGGGACGAACGGCAGAAGCAAACCACCGACGGTGCTGCGCGTGCTTACTCTCCTGTTTATTCACATCCATGGAGTCGGCATGGCCATCATTTCATGACGGACATCGCCACCACCACTAGCATCGAACGCAAGTCAGTCAGAAAGTGCACGTGAACGCACATCGCATGTCCACTCACTCTGACGATCACCCTGACGAATCCGCGCTTTCCGCCCAGAGCGGACGAACCCGAACGCCATTTGACTGGTGCGGCGCAACCTGTGACAACATGCGTTCATCCAGCCACACCATGAACAAGACACACCCATCTCAGTGATCACTCGATGTGACTAATCAACCCATGTTCTCCCACCCCACTCGGACGGAAATATCCGCTCCTCGGTGCTCGTCCGACACCTGGGGAAGTTGTTCAGCCAGGTTAGTCAGCAAGTTCCCCTCGACCTTTTGTACTGCGCGGCGTCTTGGGTAGAGTAAACCAGTTTGGACGTGGGCTATGACAGGCGACGGGTCGGACGTACGGTGACTTGGGAATCGAATTGACAATACCTCTCAGAATGGAGGCGGTCAGAAGGTATGCGCACATTCGCGGCTCTTTCCTGAATGAAACGTTTCCACATAACGATGATGTCACTTAATGGACGTTCGATGGAACGTACCCTTACAGAAGTACGGCCTCTCGCACGGAGATTAATGCAAGTATCTCGACCAAAACGAACATCACCTGTGAGCCATGGCCAACAGTGGTTAAAAATCAAGTGAGGCGAATGGATGCAATGCATTGTACATACCGTTTCAGCAACCCCTGCTGCTACCTGTTGCTCATATTGCACTCAATCACTCACCGCCATCATTCACAAGATGTTCAGTCCAAACAAAAGGAGCAGAAGTTGCAATCGCATACGTTTCGGAACGACGTTCCTATCCTGCCCATCTATATCAAACAAAGACGTACGTCATGCGAACAAGTAGACCACAACTCACAGAATCCACTGTCTAGAAAGTGATCCATAAAGGCACATGATGGATGAACACTGCCCACGATGCAAGGGGGCCGGAGATGTAACCTTTGAGATCGTGTCCCTGAAAGAGACCAAGTCGCGAGTCCTCGCTGAACTCATACTCGTACGCGTTTCCGAATCGCCGACGAAAAGGATCGCAAAGGTGGGACAAGCCTGGGCATGCAGCGGTGTTGGACATGACCAAATGCGAACTTTACAGAATGCGTCCCTTTTGTTCCGCTCGCAAACATGTCGGCGCAAACCGCCTCGCAGCGACGAGAAAAGTGATCCAACCCTGGGCGCAACTGGTCAAGGCAATGGCGTCCTCACACTGGCCCTTAATGATCTCTCGATCGCTGGGCCCCCTTCCACCATGTAAAGCTCCTTCCGTGAAGATGTTCCGTCCGAAGAGTAAATGCTGTTTCGCCATGGAGTATTCTGGGTGCCTTCCCGTGAGTTGGCTCAAAGGGTGGAGTCGTACCTCGGGAAACACATTAGCACTGCATTCATGGTTGTTCAAGATTCTTGATTTGGTGTTCAGGAAGCATGTTTACTTACCTAGACCAGACCCTCAATCTTCCCGCATTTCGCTAGGCATGGACACAGCCCACGAAAGGGAAAGGGAAATGTGAGCAAAAGAAGGGTTCTCGCTCTCACGGGGAGCGCTTGGAGGAGCAACCAGACAGGTAATCGACAGCCTCACGGGTAGCCTTGGAAGAGCTGAGCGATATCCAGTATAATCTGCAACAGTGCAATCGTATTGCCACCGCAACCGATCATGGTACCCCACAAGACAGCACAGAAAGCGAGTCACCCAAGTTGCTCAGCGGTTGCGCCCGACAGGAGCAGAAGCACCCTTTCATTCTACGCCACATCAGGCAAAGGGTGCCGCATCAGGAATTCTAGCAACCTGTGCTGCGGAAAAGGGGACGACAGCAGGGAGGCTTCTTACACCGGCACCCCATGATTGAATCAATGCAGGAAACGTCAAGAGAGAACGCGACAAGCACGATTCTAACCCACCTCGTACGTCCAGACCCGTCGAGAATAGTGGTCCAACCAGAGTGCAAAACAAGATGAGAGCGTGTGATCGGAGATAGGCTTTCTTTAGCCATCGCGGTCGAAGCAGTCTTGTTGCTGTTCTTCGCGGAAAGCCAACATGGTGGAATGAACGAACGTTGGAGGCTGGTCTGGTCATGGAACACGAACCGGTGCGACTCGGTAAAGAAGGTCTTGGAAATGGATGTTAACGGCGTCCGAGCACTGCATCTACTTCGAGTCCTCACGCATGTGGGTCGTAAAGCGAGGTGGGTGATAAACCCGAGCAGAGACGAGGACTTGTGAGATTCAATCTACTCCTCCTGAACCACTGCCTCTATGACTGGACGTAGCACTACCATCTTTCTTATGTACAATGCGGTGTAGTACGACTAGCACACGCCTTCCATTCTGCCCATTGACCAACATCACTCCTATCTCACCTCCGCGCGGATCACATCCGATCGTGTCTCAAGATGCTCATCGCCCCGTTTAACCTCGACCTGAACCTCATACCAGGTAATGCTGGGGATAACGCAGAACCAAACCTTGTCGACAAAAGATGCGATATTTCGTTCTGCAGTCGCCGTGTCGTGATCGAATGGTTCTTGACCTCCATCTGGCACCTATATCTCGCCTTATTACATTCATATCACTTTGGACCCTATGCGGACGATTTCCGCGCGGCCTTCTCGTTCGATCTTATCCGAGTTAAGATGGCAATCGCAGGGCTCCTTCCAAGTCCCCCCCCCGTCCCATTGACCTAAAGGACCCAGGTGTACTCCGAACCGACGCCTCGCGGCGGATCACACACTCGCGTCCTGCCATCGCGCAAGACAAGTACCCTCCATCAAGCACGAACGCAGCGAGACGCATAAAACGTTTTTTTCAACAAAACTGCCTGCACTCGCACCCCAGAACGTGTCGCCTTCAATTCAAAGACGGTTCAAAGACGGTCCTGATGCGGTCCCCGCACGATGGCGCAGAAAACAGACCAAAAACATAACGGCACTCCTTGACCGTATCTGCTCTGCCACCGCCTTCTCCCCTACCTCGTGACTTGGACAGACAAGGGAACTTTGGGAAGTGCTTACCTGCTTTCCCACGTTCCCATCATTGCCATCAAACTTTGTTGCCTCGAGGCGTGCCACCTTTTTGCTTTTTCGGACGCCGCAGGCGCGCCACATGCAGGACGGAGTCTAGAGACTCCATTCTTGTTCATATAATCACCTTGTGCATGTCCTGCATGGCAGGAGTATTCGCTGGTTTTGAATAGAGGGGTAAAAAGATCTAGACTAGGGATGAGACAAGAATGAGATGGCCTTTTGAAGGGGGCTAGTTTGCGCCACGTGTTTCGCCTCCGCCTTGACTCCCAGCTGGCGATGCATACCGCGAAGACAGGCGAGTGAACCAGCGCGTTCTGAATCTGATCCGGTGTATCAGTGATGGCGTGAACGGTGCTTGGACGGCGCGGGGACGTTTCGCAAACGAAGCGTGACTGACTGATAAGATAACAGAGTCGACCTACCTCGATCACAATCTGTGCACGCCCTGCCCCCGCGGAATCGAAGCACACAGTCCTGGCACACGCTCATTCGCTGAGATGTCTTCTCCGCCTTGCGACGAGATAGACTTGACCGCAGCTATCAACAACCTGTGGTGAGAGAAATGAATGGCGCTGAAATCCCATCTTCCTATCTACATGGATGCTTTTTAATGGAGGATTCTCCGGCATGAGCCCCCACCGAGCGAAACATTACGAACGTTACTTGTCCCTGGATGTGATCCGTGTACACGGAAGTCCCATGCAGTGTGTGCTCCGCAGTTATACTATACCCGCAAGAGGACCCGAGCGAAGCCTTGAGCCTGTACCCGTAGCGAGTATTGGTAAGTACACACACTTGTGTGGGTACGTTCCGCTGACGTATTTCGAGTTTATGATGGCACCCACATACGAACGCAAGGCGTGGCAGGACCCACGTCGACGTCACGACGTCAGTCTTCGCACCCGTGCCCTCCACAAGTGCACGAGGGCGCGCTCAAAGTCCGCCCTCCAGGAACGTCATCTCTACAATTTTATGATGGTGGCAGGGGTGGCCGGAAAACCTATCCTCACCGCTCCGTGCAAAGCGGCCCCCACCATCATCGAGTGTTGCGACTTCATTAACCGTACGAGGATATGCGCGTCCCGAGTGTTGGACAGATCCGTTCAATGAGTTGCAGAGCTTGGACTTCAAAACGTGTGTCCTTCCGTCCAGATCATGATACGATCATCGGTCTGTGCTGCGTTGGGGGGCGCCCATGTCATTATATGGGCATGCTGTGCCGATCAGGGTGTCAACACGACGCAAAGCCAATTATGTTATCGGCCATGGCGGTCTTGGACGGATAAGTAAGTACGACAAGATGAAGAACCCCGGTGTCATGCGCGTCGAGAAGAAAAAGGCCGCATCTTTGAGTGATGAAGCAGGATCCGAACACACGAATCGATCCTGTGTGACTGCCGTCGTCATCGGCGGAGGAAGGCTCGGTTACCCCTTCATTAAAAAATAGAATAAGATTGAATTTCTTGCCGCATTTCCCGGACGCTGTCAGGGAGATGGGATATATGGCTTGGTATGGATAACGGGATGAAACGAACCAGCGAAAATACACAAGGGATTCGGAACCCGGCCCTACTTATGCAAGAGCGCCACGCCCAGGCACGTGCGATTTGTATCCATTGAGACGACCCCGAACGATGACACCTAGTGCGGCGCGCCGCCTCGGCTATCAATATGGGCACGATCGTGGTAGCCTGTGGCCACATACCACAGCAACGAAAGACGATCTTATGAGCAGAGGGTCAAAGAGGGTCAAGGATGAATGTCTTGTCGAGTTAGACCCTTTACAGGGTCAGCGCGTTCAAATAGCGTACCCATGAACACACACTCCCAGGTCCCCTAAAAAGGTCATGTGAGAAGGGAACCTGGGCAGTGTTACACCAGCTCATTCCTCTGACGAACCTGCCACTAAAAACCGAACCAGGCAGGGGCCAAGTCGACGACCGACATGATCTCACCGAAGGTACATGTTTGAACGACCCTTCAACGAAGACTGACAAGTTGCCACGTCAACTGTCATGGTGACGATTGTAACATGGGTCCGACTTCAAAGCCTGTGGCGGTTGTTGAACACACCGCCGCCGGTCCTTGATGAGCATCAATATCTGATAGTATCATCTGGATCACAGGCTTCAAATCAGTTTTTTCAACCTCCAGGGATCCCCGCAGGTGCGTACTCAGCCGAAGGAGGATATAGTTGACAGTGGCCAATGCGCGGTGTTGAAACGCCATCCAACTCCTAGTTACGCCTTGTCTGACCCTTGTAGGTGGCAGCTTCTCCACTGATTCGGAGCGCGAGACCACGACTGTCACCGATCCGATGGCGTCTGTCTTGTCGATGCGAAATGAATTCCGCTTGTCCTGGTACGTCTCAAAAGCCGCGTTCCAGTTCGATGATGCCACTCCCGCCAACTTGTCCGTCATTTCTTTTGCTCGTCTAACCTCATCTGGTTGGCCTTGCGCTCGAAGGGGATCCGTGCTGCATTCGTGAGCTATCTCAGCATGATGAGGACTATTTCCGCGTTGGAAGCAATGGACGCAGTAATGACTTTATCTGACACCGCGATAAGGTCTCCTTCCAATTCTCCGAGGAATCCAACGTATGAGCGGGCTGTGCAGAGAAAGAGGAAGGAAAGACGTCATTTGCGTGCATCATTGCCATTGGCGTGATATACGCCTTATCTTTAGGAACACTTGCTGTCCATCAGACACTCCCTCCTGAGCCCTGATATGAATGCCATGCATGAAACCGAACAATCGCGTCATACGCATGAATAGCCCAACAGGTGTTGAAAGATAAACTTGATTGACACCGCCTGCGTCACGTCGGAGTTGCCAGCGGGTGGGACGTTGCTTGCTGACCGGCCATCTCCCTAGCTTCATCACACAATCACTCTAGCATCTCACTCCACCGTTGGGTTGTGGGGAGGCGAGCAAACGAACGATCAATATAGAGGACGAAAGGGCATCTTGTCTCGCATAGGGGCACCATCAAGTCGCACGTACCCTTGACTCGGAGACGACAGAGACTCAAATATGTGCGGATTCCCTGGATGCTTCCCGTACGTCCAGAACCTCTCACTAACGCCTGATTTACGACGCGATCATGGGTAGCAAGAACACACATCACCTTAAAATGGAGGATAGATTCCCATGTTGGAAAGTTTTGCCCTAGGATCGTTTCACTACTGACTTATCAGGAATGGGGTCAATCAAGCGGAGGAGCCGGACAATGGACCCCGCTGCCTCGCTACAGGTAAACTATGAAAGGGTTGGATCAGGTGATGGCCAAGATAGCCCAGGTGTCAGGGCAGGATGTGCGTGAGGGATGACAGGGATCGCTTCCGTCACATTGGTCGTTAGGACGATGCATCTCGCCGTGTAGGAGCTGATGCTTGTGACGAGCACCGGCGGTCCTGCGCAACGTTGCGTTGCAAAGAGTCTCTCAAAGGCGATGAGTGGGAGTCGATAATCAACCACGCACAAACGCCATCCATGCCACGCCGTTGAATCCATGGCTGGACGTAAGCTCAGATTCGAATTGAAAAGAAACTCACACCTGCCTTGATATGCGAGGCAGAAGCGAGGGAAGCAGACAGTTTTTTGTCAAATGAACATCATGGATCCAGTGATTCTCCGCACATGTGGGGTGGAGTCACGAGGTTTTGCAACGAGGGACGTCCAAATTGGCAAGAGTGGGATGAAAGAGGACGACCCAAAACGGACCGAGTCAGGGGTGGGTGACGGTTTGACAGACGGGAGAGCAAATACGAGGGCCAGTATGCAAGTTGATGTACTGTTAGTGTTGGTGTCTCACGAAAAGATTCTCACGCGACATGGCAGAGGGCGAGGAGACTTGGTAATGCTATCCGACAGAAGCGCACTAGGGTATGCGAACCGAAATGACACACTAGTACGCCCGGGAGGCCAAAAGCCTCGGCCCGGACGAGGAAGAGAGAGAGAGAAGAGGCAGTGAGGGGTCAGGACGAGGTCCGGCAAAGGTTTTTCGCCTGAAACCGGGGACGAGCCCATCGTCGTGGATAGTCGGGATATCGGCTCGAGAAGATGGCACAAGGCCCAGGAACGGTATTGGGGTTATTCGGAACTGAACAATGATCCAAGAGTATTTCGAGTGTCAAGACGAGAGCGTCGATGTGGTTATATCGCAACGAAATGGCTACTGTACGCTGGAACGATATTGAGATTGTGAATAACTCGGTCGGGATGCATGCTATGCGTTGGAAAGCGGTGAACCGAACCGGTTTGGAAATGGCACTGCCATGGTTTGATGCGGATCGTACCCGGCCGTGGTATAAGACAGATTTGGTGATACCTCCACTGCTTACCGGAGGTTGTTGTCATCAGATTGGTCAAGGGTTGTTCTCCAAGGGGACCTTTGTTTCCTGCGTCGGTGAGTATAAAAGCAGAGTGGAGTAGTGAGCGGGACCCTCGTTCTGCGCACACAAAGCTGTGGGTTGTATATCGCCCGCTCGATCCCATCGACCCGCCGTGTGTCCGATCACCCACGCCTGGTGGATAACGAGATTTGTCAAGGGACTCCTTCTCGCCGTCCTCGAGGCCAGCAAGCGAAGACAACTGCACGCCGCAGGGCAGCACGACTTGCGAGACGTACTCAGTTCATTCCCACGGTGAGTTTCCATTGTTTCATTCCACGGCCATTTTTCTGGCGGTGCCAATAATAAACAATTGGTGTGCCGTGCCGGCGCGGTGCCAGGTCCCAACAAAAAAGGCTCGGCATGCTGCGTGACTTCCTTCGGCTGCACGGCTCGACATGTTTTATTACATAATAACCCATGTATTTTTTTAACCTTGTCTTCTCAGGGATTTTGTGTGATTTATATACTCACCGTGTCTTCCCAACAGTACTTCCGAACTATTAGCCCTCTTTCGCTTTGCTTTTGCCAGCGCCACCTTCCCCCCTGCTAATGGCCACTGTCCACGGTCCAGTTATTGCCAGCCATCCTTCCCCGTTCAGGTCTGCCCACAACGCTTCCCATCCCCGCGTACCATACCCCCAACCCCCGGTACGTCCTTTACTGAACCCTTTCTCGTCTTCTTTTTTCTCAACGGATCTCAGGCACCGTCTACCAAACCCCCATCGACACAACCCACGTCCAGTAGGCAGGACCCGTTTCACGGTCACGAGCAAGCGTCAAAGTTATGCGCACGCTTCATCACCCACCTCTTTGCTTGTCCCGAGTACCCCCCCTCATCCTCGAATTCGACAGTGAAACTCCCGCATTTCATAGCGTACGCTCTCCACCGGACCAAGCTTCACACTTCGGTGACGTTTGCTGCCCTCGTCCTCCTACAGCGACTCAAGGCTCGGTTTCCGACCGCTCGGGGATCGTCGGGTCACCGCTTGTTTATATCCGCCTTCATGCTCGCGTCCAAGGTGATCTGCGACGACACCTACTCCAACAAGTCCTGGTCAATCGTCGCACAAGGGATGTTCCAACTGCGCGAGATCAACCAGATGGAGAGAGAGATGTGCCAGTATCTCGAGTGGGAATTAAACGTAGATCCAGTCACCCTCCGCGAGTTCGAAGAAATGATTCGCAAAGACTTTGTCGGTTCCGGGCCCTACCCCACCTATATCCTGCCGTCGACCAAGAAGTCGACGCCACCCCCTACCGCCAATCCCTTTGCGGCCTCGTCCAACACAAGCCCATCGCCGTCTTATGGGCAGCGGTATCCATCTCCCCCAAAGCCGGTGTTACCCCCTCCGAATCCTTCGGCCGCGTACCTGACTCCCCCCACTACCCCCGACACGCCGTCACCGTCGTATTCAGCGTCGACGTCCCCAGCCTCGTCGGCCGCTCCTCCCACCCCACCCGGCATCGAGGATCACACGGCCAAGATCGTGTCGGCATCATCATCTCCAGGTCTCGCAAAACCAGAAACATTCCCTATCGTTCATTCAAAAACGAAGATGTTCGCGTTCGCGTCGCCCGCAGTGTGGTAATTCATACCTATTGTAGCTCACGTTATTCGCCTAGACCCGTCGTCTTGAAGACGACACCTATTGTATGCTCGCCACCCACACTGTTATCCCAGGTCGCCTACCGAATATTTAAGGACCTATCTATACCCAACCCTACTGCTTCGGGGGTGGGCGACATGGAGTACTGCTGGCGACGGACGTTACCTGCTTCATCTCGCATTGGGCCCTATCATTGCATTCATGTTGTGTCAATAGCTGCATACAAACTTTTTTTCGTAGGCATGTGTACCATCATAAGAAACAAGTTTTGCTGAATACAAAGAAAGTGCCGAAAGAGAACAAGTATGTCTTGAGTCGCAACCCGCGCTCATCCAAGCATTAACTGAAACGTCGCATATCAACACAAGCGGCGATAAGCGCCCCTTCTCACAAAACGTCAATACGAACGCATCAGCTGTGGCATGAGTGATGCCTGCGCTGCGTTTGGTCTCGTCCCTGAGGTAACACCCCCACAGCCCGGCACCGTCAACGTTGACAGGGCTCGGTCTACAGCTGATGATCATTGCCGCTCGAACGACCCTTTTGCGCTTACGAACCTGATTCAAACGCATGTGGGGGCCCACATTCGGCGGGCTCAAACTGAATACTAATTCAGGTAATAGCGGCGCTATTAGTTCGCGTGGAAATCAGACGTTTCTGTTGGAACCTTCCTCTTGCGGCGACGTATCTCATTCACCGCCAACCCTTGGAACCAGGTCGTCCATTTTGGGTCATGGCGCATGTTCGTGTAAAAAAAAAATGGTGTGATTCCGTCGTGAGGACTGGGGGCCGCGCAGGTTCTCAATGGAGTTATCTCCGGCTTTGGTCGGCGGTTCTGGCATTTCGCTCTCGCTCCGTTATTCGACAAGGGATTGCTGGCGAGGCGAGGTGTGGCTTCTGCCGTTCCGTTTCCCTCCTCCCGGTGTTATGGTATGAGGAGACAGCCTCGCCGCAGCCCAGTGGCAGCCTTCCAGAACCAATCCAACATAGTTCATCGAGGCACGATGTGGCAGTAGATGGCAGCCGCACACCCATCAAAGTTTCTTCTCAAAGCCATGCAGTGTGAACTATGACTGGGTACGTGCGAGATTAGTACAGGCAGAGGTGATCCAAATAGACCGATTGTGTGGAACGAGACAGTGCCACGGCCGGACAATACATTTATTGGCGGCCAGAGCGTTGTCGTTGGCAGGCCGCATCTAGGATAGCGGATGATCACCGTACAACGACACAGGATGGTAAGTGGCCCGTTAAACGATAGATACGCCCAGTAACTGGCAGTGGGCGCTCGGCGTCAATCCCAGGACTCATACTCCCGGCGGTCTCAAACACCAAAAACTGTGTAGAGAGACACATTGTGGGATCTCGCCGATTACAAAGGTTAAATCCACACACCCCTGAGGAAGTTTAGCAATCAGCACCGCCTTGCCTAACTCGTCCTCTCATTCGACGGCGGAGGAACACGCGACCGCCTCATGGCGCTCCATTATGGCAGATCTCTCATGGTTCAAAAGGCTTGCAATGTATTCCTTGCGTTATCTCGGTCCAGCTCCATTGCCCGCCTACCGCTTCTGTGCCAAGTGAACTGAATGGCTGAACTTTGTGCCTGTGGAGGGGTACCATATTGCCCTACACGAGGCTCTTGGATGGGCGGTTTCAATCAATTCAGCGGAGGAATACCACGCTGAAAAGCTTCCATGTTCGTGGGCGTTCCGCTGTATTCTAACGGCCCTCGACCAAGTAGTAAGCCTTGGCTTCCTTCTGTCAATTAGTCAGCGGCCCTGACTAGTCTTGAATCACAGAAGAGTACATTGATACGACATGCATCATCTTCTCCTCGGCTTACCCACAGCAACCCTAGACCGTGGTCTGACTCTCAGCCGCTCTGCCAACGGAACAATCGCACCGTCTGGCACGGAAAAAGAAAAATGAGTGACGGGACGTTGGTCGAGGCCCTGGGTGTGATTCTCAGCCCTGCTTGTGCGCTGATCTGGCGCTGTGTTATCGATGTAATTCCCCCTCGCCGTGTGTGAGTAAGGCGCATCATTACGGGTCGGTGCCTCCTTAGCATTATGCAAGTATGTACTTGTGCTATTTCTTTCTGCCCGCTCTGTGTATTGACCTAGGCCTGTGTTGCTAATCCTCCTTGCCGCGTGTGACCGGTTACACAGTAGTCGTACCTACTTGGCATGTCAAGTTGGCGTGAATTTCCGCCGCATGACATAGTAGGACGCCTATATGTTCGCTATGGATCTGATTGTTGTTTGGCTTGCAACCAACCACGATGACACGCTGTAGCATGGATACCCGTCGCTCCTGCCTCGCAACAAGTCGACGACATGTGTGCACAGAGGTATATACAAAAGTGACGGCCATGGCGCAGTCCAGGCATCGCGTCCTGTCACGATCGCCCTCCTAGTTTCAAACGTTCACACAGCAAAATGCGACGCTGACAGTTTTTCACCTGCGCAACACAGCAATCGAGTGGCTGCGCGTCTCACGGACGTCGTACGATTTTTGCAATATTTTTGACATCGCCTTTGCGTGTATGAGATGCGAGACGACGGCGGTATGCACTCATTTCCGACCTCGGTCTCGAATCCCCATGTCGTTGATCGTGACCCATCCAGGCGTTCGTGCATCGTTTTGCGCAGGGTTGCCACTGTTATGGCGAGTAACCCCCGTCGTGTGCGTCTAGAAGGGTGCCCACTGGCGAGAGTTGCGCCGCCCCGCTTCGACTTTCAAATGCCCCTTCTGCGTCGAAAATGTTGAAGACGTCTGCGCAGCGAGCGGAACACCCCGGACGGGTCAATCCAGCCCGTGTTCCATATCCTACCCAACCCTTTGTCGTCCCATTCTCTGGCCGTGCATCACGCAGCATTCCGAGTCGGAAAGACCCAGGCATAGTTGATCGTGACTGCAGATAGGAGCACGGCATATATCTGTTCCAGATTCCGTCCTTCCAGTGCCTGTGTTCCAGTGTTTCTTGGCTCCTTGGTCCTTCTCTTTACGACGCCAGCGCTGAAAGGATGTGGATGATATCTAATTGGGGATCCCCATAGTTGTCGTCCTTTTGTCTTTCGTTTCCGTTTCTACAGGTGGCAACCCATTGTTTCCTCAGGCTCCCGCACCGCCCCGCGCGCCACGCCGATGTGAATAGTATGCTCCATGGGCACTCTTGACCATCCCTGATCGCTCCCGCCTCGTCCACCAACAAACAATCACGATACATGACAACTGCTCCATCGCCCCGATATGAGCATCCCCAACCCACCTCTGCGCAATCCGCCGACACCGCCTTGCGGCATCCTCCGAAAGGGCCCACTGAACAAAGAGAAGAGACAGATGGTGATTGTGGCTACCCGAGACGATCCATTTGGCATCCCCGAAAAGAGAAGGATAAAGCACGTTCGTCCGTGCCGCATATCACGCACCCTCGGGGTGCAGTCTTTCCAAACGGGGGTACCTTCGCATTCATATGAGGTCTTGTGTCCATGTTGGACTATCTGAGAGGCCAAGAACAGCGCAGGCTGTGCATCCCCAGATGGCGTCCAGAGGATCGATGGGATCATGCCTCGTGATGTTCATAATGGGTGTAAATCGCCCTCGACGGACCATTCCATCTCGAACCTGGCAAGCAGACCCACGAATACCTGCGTCTCTCGCTTTCGGTCTGCCCTTGCACTGTGGACGAGGACGATCACACGATTCCCGTATCATATCGACCTATCATCGGGGTTACCCGACCCGCGATCATCGTGCCCATCCGCCGTTCCGGTCGTCGATCTGCGTGAGACAACCCCAAAGCCGTATTCGTCCCACGTCTACCGCATCCCCGTTCCTAATCCTGCGTCAAGTGCCACCGCGGGCATACTCGCCCGATTTAGCACCCTCGCACGACCAACTTGTTCGTCTTTCCATCTCAGTGCGTCTCTGAGCTGGTCCTTGGCCGGATGGGATATCCATGGGGGCGATAATCGCGGATTTCATAAAGGCGCCACCGATTGGAATCGATAGTGCCTTGGGCGTATGTGGAGTATCGCTGCGATGTAGTGGCGTCATACTTGGAGCGCGTGATGCTTCGCTTGGCTTCTGCTTGGGATGGTACCGTATATTCGTACGGACACTGGGACTCAAGGTTCGAGGGAGAACCTGCACGGTCGTGCGGTGATAACAAGCCAGGGATCCAAAGCCGTCTTTTCATTTTCATTTTTTCATTTTCGATTCTCCACATCATCGAAAGGTCTTGTAGAATACCAACGCATCGACGTATTCTTCCCCCGGCCCGTCCGCCCGCTTGAGTCTCCCCGCCCTGGGAATCAAGCCCGCCTTGACGAATCCGAGATTCTCCCAGAGCCTACACGCGCCAGGTCAGCCCCGGTCTCGTAACGCATCGCGCAAACGAGGGGGGAGGGGGGGAACGCAACCCGCGACGCACCGAACGCTCGCCACGTTGTTCACATACACCAGATTAAACACGCTCGCTTCGTACCCCAGCCGCGGTGCGTAATACAGATAAGACCGCGCAAGGACACGCCCATAACCACCACCGCGGTGGGACGGCGGAACGACGAATCCGGCGTTGCAGATCTAGGGAATGCGTGAGTGATGTTGATGTATTGGGTCTGAAAAGATGAGAGGGGCGGGTTGGAATGGAGTGATGATGATGGTGATGGATGAATCGATGATGGGCGATGGGCGAGTTCGGGGTCGTGGGTTTGCAGTCCGATGGTCCTTTTTGATAGCAAGATCGCAAAGGGACTCACATGCGACGAACGTCCCGGATAGTTGGGTTTCACCTAGGGAGCGGTGAGCCAGAACGCCCCATCAGGGCGTCAGCCGACGCAGGACAAGAAAAGATATTCAAAACCGATCATTGCGAACCCAACGCGCAGGCTATAAATTGTCGAGAAGCCCACCCTGCACCGATGGCAAGCAGACAGTCGCACGGCGCGTGCGGTGAGGCGAGGCGACGGCGACCACGATCGCCCATCGCATACGCGTGGATCAGAACGCGAAATCGCCCACGTACGTAGTAAAACCCGACCACGCAAGCGTCCCACAATCGGTCCGCCCTCGCAGCCTCGAGATCGACCTCGACCTCGATGGCATCCCCGATCCTGTCCCCACGCTCGTCCTCCCCGATTGCCCTAACCACCGGCTCAGACCGTGGGCCAGCGTACGTATGTGGGTCAAGCTCTGTCTGCGCCTCGATCCCAGCCTCCCTCAACCCGCGGGGAGTGACCGCAAAAAGAGGAACGACGACAGCAACCACCACGTCCGCAGCGCAAAAGTAGGCCCTGAACGCGCCCGGATCACGCATGTCCTCTTGGGGGTACGTCATCCCCCTCTCGACCTCGCCCGCGAAGACGGCGTGGAGGTGCTCGAACAGGCCCGGGCTGTTCGTCGCCGAGGGAACGAGGGCGG